>PDGT01000003.1:11046973-11067816 GCA_003671415.1 Megathymus violae
TTACCATGTAACTCGATGCAAACGGCGTAACTTTATCAAGATAGCTTCAGAAATACGTGATTTGCATTAACTGAGGTGGAAATTTATTTAAATTACACCAGTGCGTTCGCAGCAAAAACCACAATTCCTGTCGAGTTATCGTGCATTTTTGAAGTATACAGAGCACTTCTGTATTTGATCAGATTTCACCTGACCTCACTTAGTAGAGTTCTCTTCTAATGTACATTATTCTCTTTAGTAAAGCTTAATATAACCGGTAGATAGATTTTTAAATGCTTATATAGTTATGTATCAATTTATTATTACTTAAATAATAATAATAATTAATATTTTATACACTCATACCAATGTGTTGCGGATGGCATATAATGAGACTTTACAAAATCCCTCGTCCCGAGAAAACACTTTTATCCCTCACATTGACATCCGTCCTAGCCGGGATTCGAACTCGGGGTCTTATGCTCGACAGGCTGAGCACTACCAGATGGGCTACAGGATCGTCTTAATCAGGGCTCGGAACCGCTTACCCCTGAAAGGGTTTTTAAGTGGGTATTTTTAGCACTGGTTTTGAGAAACCATTACATGCTGGTAAGCCTTTCAAAGATTATCCGCTCATACGGCTAAGCCCTTTGTTTAAATTAATTCAAGTTAACTCAAAACCCCCTCAAGAGGTTTTGTAGGTAACCGGTTTTGGACTGAGCGCAAGCTAAATCGGTCTTAAACTCTATACGTATTCGATTCGTTTTCGATTCAAGGCTGCTAAGCCGTTCATTTGATTAATTCGAGTTAACTCAAAACCCAATCAAAACCCCTTCCACGGTTTTCAACGATAGGTGATTCCCTACAGAACGTTATGGATTTTGATCTTAAACGTGATTATATTTGGATTTATTTTTCATTAAAGAAAGCGGTTAAATTAAGCAAATTAAAAATAACAAGTCTTTAATAAAACCCCTTCAAAACCCTATCCCAAACAACTTGGGTTGGTTAGGGTTAACCCGATCGAAAGGCTTATCACTATACCGCCTAAGCTGATCGAAGGTTTACCCAAACGAACGAGTAACACTCGAACGGCCTAACCCCTTCCAAAGGCTCAAATGAACGGGTTTTCCGGTTTTCTGGTCTTAATTTAACATTAAGTTCACTGACCTCGGTGTCTTGACTCAAATGGGCGGATGACATGGAAGGTTAGTGTTTATTTAATTTATTTCGTAACTGTACGTAATTGTAACAGATAGCCTTTTTTCTTTTTCTTCGTAAGATAAAAAAAAGATAAGGAGTTTGACGACCCTGTAGCCCAGATGATAGTGATTCTGTCTGCCAAACGAAGGGTCCCGGGTTCGATTCCCGGCGGGGAAGGTTAATGTGACAGATAAAAGTTTGTGTTCTCGGGTCATGGGTGTTTGTGATGTTATGTTTGTGTGCGTCTAAGCCACGTGCAACATCCTAGCGCAGGATTAGTGTGTTAACGTCTTTTATTTATTTTACAGAGTATGTAACATCGAGACATATTTAAATAAATATATTTCGTGAAATTTTGACTAAAGTGTAAAAAAATTCTGATACGTTAATATATTATAGAAAACAAGGGTATTGTCAAGTTTTTTCAATTCGATTTCCTCCCTGGGTATAATCAAAAATAATATTCTATAATTAAAATAAATATTTGAACCTGTTTTACATTTCACTGATGACGGGAATTGTACTGTAAGTCTAAGTTCACTTAATTTATAATGAAAGATGAACAAAACCCAAAACCACTGTAAATAAATCTTTAACTTTACATAATGCGTAGGGGGTTTATTTAAAAGTATCATAAAACATGAAATATGAGCTCCAAAATAATGCGACTTTATTGCTTCCCATCCCGTTCTCTTGCAGTTAAATTATTTAAATCACTCGATACGAAATGTTTATGACTCGCGCAGGGAACAATTGAATGAATGTTTGAACGAAGGAGCGGCAACGAGCAATCGACGGCATAAACAAAATCGGGTTATATATATACACGGATGTGCGATTCTGATGTATTTTGTTGATAGATACTATTACTGTTAGATGCTGGCTTGTACTGACTTTGTTATTATACATATGCAACACATTTTTTTTTTAATTAAACAATATCAAGGCTGATCGTCTGTGTACCTGTGTCATGGAATTATATTGAATATTGTTTTGTTTTTTAAATGATTTTCAATTGTATTTTGGCAATATATAGAATAGCGAAAAAGTGAAACATTATCGGGGCAATTCGAATTTGAATGGTCAAGTAAATATACTTCACCCCTTTAGCTTTACCAAACTTTTTATAACCTTTCATACTTAAGTGGCAACAATGCAGTCTCCCAATACGTTGGGTTAAAAATAATAGCGTAACATTTGTGAGCACTTCCGTTCTTTCATGTCACATTAAATTGTCGGACATAATTGTTGTCATTAGACAGCAGCACTTAATCCTTGTCGTAGTTGTTTAATACATATTTTCCTAAACCAATAATTTCTCTAGCAACCCGAATTGGTGGAATGCCAGAGGCCTGAGTTTTGCATAAAATGTGACCCATTTCACTGTGGACCACACGCTTGATCGTTGTTTTAATACATATACAGATACTACGAGATTTTTACAATTAAGCAATTTTACAGTCCGGCAGAGCTCAGAGTTTATTTTTTGAAACGTTGTGAAATGAAAAAGGCCAACACGGGCACTTATATCTCGACCGTAAGGCTTACCAAAATAGATACCATAAAGTGTCAACTGGCACAAAATAATGAGGTCACGATTCTCCTTATTTGGGGTAAGAAGACATACGCGCAAATAAATCTTGATGTTGTCGGTAATATAACCGTGAGTTTTAAGTACCACGCGTTCAAAATGACACATTGCCCTTATAAATGTTTGTATGGCTATCTCTTATGAAATAATAGTATATATTGAAATAAGAATGTGTCGTGGTTTTAATGGACATATAAAATGAAGGCACTAGAAACAATCAAGATCCGATTAAATTAATCTGACACGAAAATGATGGCAATCGAACTTGGGACCCGCCACTTCGAACTGCGCTTCATAACATAAATGTCTATAACGAACATGTTCGAGATTTCAGTTTATCTTATTCTTAAATAAATATCTACCGTCGGTACGGTCCATCTGGTGTGGTTTTTGCAGTTCATTTGTAATCAACGTCAAATAAAATGATAGTCATAATTTGAAACGCTCATTTGCTACGGCCAGTATTAATTGTGAATGATTGACAAAACTACTTCGGGTGCGGTCCGTGATTTGTTGTGTGATCGTTAGTAGCAAAAAATTATTTCTGTGTTTCGTAGTACACAATAATTTGTAGGGGGCCAACATATGTTAAGTCATTAAGACACGTCGAATGCAGGTTAGGTACAATCTGACACTTGTGTTAATCAGTCTCCAGTCACTCTCAGGACGTACAGAATTACAACAAGTTTGATAATACACACCAGGCAACCGCGATTATAGGTGGCGGAATTTTAATTAAAGCTTAGACACATTTTCTCTTGAAGTATTTTGTGTCTAGAATTAGGTGAAAATTGTCAATAAATAATCAATAATTAAAAAACAATCATAAACACGAGTTGCCTATTATGCTTAGGGAATACTTATCGTGTTTCATTTTCATTTCAAATTGTTGGCGGATAATTATATCAAACCTTGTCAATTAACGCAATGGATTATGCATAGGAATCAAATCAAATAAGTCCGTGGTATATATAGTTTAGTATTTGTAAGTATTCCTACGCAATCTTGAGGTCATGACACTCCACTTTACCCGTTACGAGCAGCAGGACAGATGGACGCGGAAGAATTGTTTCCAAGTTGAATAAAGTTCCGGAAATTGTAAGTAATGATAAATAAAATGTAGTAAAGATTAATTCATTTTGTTTTCTTAAAACACAGCCATTGTCTGAATATAATTTTGTTTTAAAATTATGTAACAGCTGTTGTGTGGCGAGGGCCGTTTTATGCCTCAAAAGCTTTTTCCTTAACAATGAAAATAAGATTGTTTCCATAAATGGGGCGAGTTCATGTACTTATTTTATGATGAAAGCAAATAATTTTAACGTGTAATAATCTTTGCAGTAAATATTGAAAATATTGTAAATATTAAAAATGTTTAAACTTAGGATTGATTGGAGCAGCTCTGATTAGGGAACGCTTATGCCCAAAAAATCCTTTCAGACTGTTGAATCGATGATTTTATGTCAATAGGTTAATGAGCCTGTTAAGCTTGCTCATCATTACAACTCATAATTATCTCACTGCTGGGTTCGGGACCCCTCTCACAAGGAGCGGGATTAAATCCGTAGTCCGCCACGCTGGCCAAGCGCGGGCTAGCATCTGGTTTCCTCACGATGTTTTCCTTCACCAGAGCACGTCATGATTAAATTGTAATATAAACATAATTGTAAAAATTAGAAATGCGAGTCTGATTTGAGCTCGAGTTTCCCTTGTGGGAAACTGACGGTCAACACCATTAAGCTATCACTGCATAAGCTTAAGATAAACGTGCTATGTTTTTTGTAATTAAAAAAAAATATAATTATTATCTAACTAGAAGACGCTAGCTAGGGGCTAGGTTAAGAACCCTGCCACCATACGCGAACTCCGTCACGGTAATATTGATGGTACGGTGACCAGCGTCTTCCAACAGGACCTAACGCCATAGGCTCGTTTTTGTTCAGCAGAATATGCCACGACCAGGGGAGGCTGGCTTGGACTCCCAAGATAGAGTAAGCACGGCAGATTATGCGCGTTTCTCACCCTTCAGGTGTATGTATTGCTAACATCAGCGATAACAGCGAGAAGCGAGTATATTTTTGTCTAAGATTGTTTTCGTATGAATGAATTTCGTAAATTTTTTCCCTCTTCAATTGCTTCTTCCACCTTAAAATAAAAGATACTGGCATAACAAATATAAAACTGTATCAAAACATAGTTAAAAAGGAGTTTTATTTTCAGAGGAGAAGGCTCCGGGCGAGAGCGGTGCTGGGAATGGCTACATACCGGCGAAGGTACCCATCACCATCACCGGGAACCCTATGCATGCTGAAGTAAAGACTTTCATTAATTTTATTTTATGCACATAACATGCATGGGATAGTTTTCTCCCAATCTAACTAGCTAGCATTCTATTACCTGTGGAATTTCTTACGTGCTTTGGAAGCAAAGTTGAGATACCAGATAACAAAACTGTCTTCTTGTTGGCTAATATCGTGTTGGAGATGTCCTTGTTACCAATTTGCTTAGACAGGAGGCAATTTATCTAATAATATGATAATGGTGGCCGTTACCGTAACAGTGAAACAATCTATAGTTATTAACATATATTTAAAAGTTGGTCCTTCAAGCACTTTTATTTTTTTTTATAGTGATGCGCCTGTTTGAAACAATTGCACATGCTTCGGTGAAGGAAAATATGAGGAATCTGTATAACTTATGGTTTTTCATAATGTTATCTGATTATCAACCAGCATTTGACATAACACCTGACTTGGACGCTGGGAAAGTTGTTATAAATGAGCGATGAAGTATTTTTAATCATGTGGAATCTTTATATTCTACCTTTATATTATATTATATATAGTTTCCCCGTCACTACGTGGAATGAAACACTATAGTACAACTAAAAAGGAAAATTCGTCCATACCTAACCTAGTTCAGAAATGCTCATAACTCGACATAAAGTGACAAGGTAACTTCGAAAGTACTAAAAAAATTGGCCACTATTCGTCGGTAGTTCGATTAGTGGCAAATAGTTTCCAAACTTTCGAATTTAGATGGACACGTTAAAAGTTCTGTTCTTTGTTCGATTGCTGTCGTTACATATGTCTTCAATTCATATTTACCAAGCTTGTTGAAGGTGACCACATTTTCCGATTTGCCACTAACCAATTGGCATTGAGTTCAGCCCTTCGTAGGCGAGGATAGACCACGTACCATGGATCACTTTAGGGTTGTTAATTATTTTAATATATTCATTGGTTGTTAATTCATCAGTATAATTACAGCTCATAATTGTGCCACTGTTCGGCTCGGGTCTACCCTTACAATTAAACGGGTTAAGGTCATTTGTCAGACATATTGAAAACATTATAGAGAATTCTCAAGTATGCAGGTTATCTGACGATACATTTCTTCACCGCAGCAAGTGATAAGTGATTTGAAAAATTAGCGCTGAAGATTCGAACTCGTGTCTCCCGTGCGGGGGTGACCGACGTTCAAACCACTAGGCTGTCACGCTAACTCACATTCGGCGTATTAATTTGTCAACAGGGCGGAGACGCGGACGTTGAAATGTCTTTTTTACACAACAATAACTGCGGCGGGGCCGGAAGCAATGACGATACGTTGCCACACTCCAGGAAGAACGGGCCAGCGCCGCGACAGTACGTGTGAGATGATTTGAACTTTATTACCAACTCTATAATGTTTTATTTCGTACGCAGCACTCGAGACAGTTTCACACACAGTTAAGGTTCAGTGGTAGAACATTGCAGACCTTATTTTGTAAGTAATAGAGATGAATTTCGGCGACTTTATCATTTTAACGTAGTCGCGTTTTAATTCCTACCATTCTTGTACAGGTGGTATATTTCTATGCATATGTGATAACAGTTACATCGCCATATTTAGGGTGGGCACGGACTGACAGTACAAAATTTTATTTATTAATATGTAGTTTTTGTTTCGAGTGAGGAAGCTCAAGTTTGATTTTCTTTAAGAAGCGTATTTCTTTTGTGTTAATTAAAATATTAATTAAAATTTAGATTATGTACTGGGTATGAGACTTAAGGTTTATTATTGCATTTAATTCTAATCTCAACTGAAATGACTATTTTAATGTAGCTAACTGTACGATTGTAAATAATAAATTTGATATTAATTTTGTCGTAAATTCTCTCTAAGAAAGAAAAAATTAAACTGATATTTATTTATGGGACGCTTAATACTTTATGTTAAGATCTGATTTTAATTTTAAGTTTAGTATGTAGGGTCGATTTATTTAAATATTTGCACACATCAAGATACTATTATTATTATTATTTACTGTCAATTAACAATGTGTTCGGTATTCAAATTTAAAAAAATGATAACTAATAAAGACTGGCAACATTAGGTAACGTTGACATTAAGAAAAAAAATAGGGCAAAGTACTTAAATTTAAATTTTAACCATGTGCAATTTAATTATTTTTTATTTATAATTCGTTTAATTACACGATTACAAAGGTATTCAGGTTATCATTCTAAATTGAAAATGTAATATAAATTAACATTTCTACTAAGGTTGTGAGGAATTCACGCATTTATAGACTATATAATTATAACCTTGTAACACAGCTATTACATTGGTTTTTACATCTGTTTCGGTTGGCTCTGGTTACATCAAAACTCAATGTGTGCCATTTTTATAACTGTTTTAAATATACATTTTCATGTGAAATAGAACCTTTATCATAAGATATAATGTGGTTATGTTTATACGATTATGATAATAAAAACAGTGGATAAGCTATAAGATTACATTATTGTGCCTTTATAAGTAAATTGGCAGCGTGAAAAGATTGGCGCTATTTTGGCGTGATTCTATTTTAATAAAAGGTTACTTTTTGGACACTTACGCAGAGAAAACGCGTTTAAGTATTATATGATTTAGGAAATGAGTCAATTTACTGAAAGCTAAATTAACTATGGAATGTAATTAACCGTGGAGTTAAGATAGGATAAAAGAAAATAATTTTGATATTTTTCTTCACCGCTATGTTGCACTGATTTAGTTTCGAATTTCCGTATTATAAAACTGTCAATTATTAGGGTACAATTTAGATTATCTTGAATGTGTTAACTTAAAGGAACTATTGGATAAGAAAATGTTGTTAAATGGTATTTGGTAAAAATATTTACAGTTCTGTGCGCATTAAACGATTATTTTGTATTGACTGTAGGTTTGTGAAGTGAAAATTGTGTTTATTAATTTAACTGTTTGTAAGAATGACTACACAAAATTCTGATAGAATAAAATTCATAACACCCATAATGTTTTGTTTTCTTATGATTCATTATTTTTATTATCTACTTGTAACCTGTCCTCGTTTGGCATCAGACGTGAGTGTAATACCTTACCTTTGCAAATAGAATAGCACCTGATTTTTTGGAGTATCTTATTCTAGTTCTGAGAAATGAAAATTATAATAAATATATATAAAATTATATTGTTATAGGTGTAGCCAAGCTGACAAAATTTTATTCACTGCCATCTTGATAGAATGTTTATGGTAACTTTTATTTCCTATCCCGCGAGAATAGATTCATTTCCTCGGGATAAAAATTATCCTAGATTAAGACCGATACTATAATGTACTGAAATCCCAAGTATCGTCTAAATCTGTTCAGTGGTTTTTGTGTGATACGTAAACAGACAGACAGAGATAATTTCCAAAAAAAATGTTTCGACCTCTGTGTCACAACACACACACACACAATTGTATTTGTATCAATCAAGATACCAAAGTAAAACAAACAATGTAAACTGATTTCTAGTTTTATTTTTAGTGTGTATAACATGATATGCTCGTCGAACTCACACCTCAGCGTTACTCCAAGGGGAAATAAGGTCGAAATAAGAATCATAGGAAATAAGATTAGTAAATAGGTGTGTAAAATTTGGCACACGGTGACGATTGTACGTTGGTAACTATACTATCTCATCGTATAGCATGAACATTCGTTTTAATAGAAAACATTTAACGACTCCAACTACAGGAAGAAGAAACATTTATTTACCACTACCTACTGTATTTTTTATGTTAATAGCCGATAAACTAGCAGACGAGCGACCTGATGGGAAGTGGGCAGCGTCGCCAAAGGTATCACTGATGCACTGTCGAGCTGGAAATGGGAAGAAAGAAGGTACTGGCTCTCAAGCTCTCGGTTTTGTAAATCTGTTTACTAGTTGTGGCATGTCGATGTTTAATGTTTGTGGGCGCAGTCATAAAAAACGACATCCTATAACATTTCCATGCATACCAAGTGTGTGAGTTCTCGTGCATTTTATCTTCTACTCATACATTATTTGGAATTACGTGTGTTTTCTGAAAAACAAAAATTCGTTCTTTTTCAAAAAACCTTTCTAAAAACTCGCGCTGCATTGCGTAGCTAACGATGCGTCCCGGACATAGTTTCCGAGAGCGTCACCGGACGGTGTTCGAGGATTTTATTCGCGAATTAGATAAAACGATTTACGCTTAGTAGTGTAACACAATGACGTGAAACTGATCTCTCGCACTCTACAAGTGAAGGTTACATACTATATAATGTATGTACGTTGGTGTTATAAAAAATAATAAATAATAATATATGTGTGTGTGTGTGTGTGTATAGACTAATACTAAAAGGGTAATGGAGTCAAAGCTATGCATTAATTTTTTTCTGAAAATTTTTGTCTATCCGTCTAACTACGCATCACACTAAAACCACTGAACAGATTTTTACGATATTCGGTATTTTAATAGCTTATGGGTTATGACCTATAATATGACCTAGAGTATTTTTATCCCGAGAAATGGATCTATTTCCGCGGGATGGTTACAACTATTATCATAAATTATAGAACAAACAAAAACCCATTCCTAAAACAATGCTAGTGTTATTTCTAAACGTTAGGACTAGTGTTTCTGAAGCGAAGCGAGAGCTGGTTATTGGTATTAATACAAGTTAATGAATCGCTCACGAATTCACGCTTTAGACTTCGGGTTCTCTGTATTGAGGGTGGCGTGACATACGCAGATAAGGTATCAAAAATATGGCCAACCCTAGAATACAGAATAGTATAAATATTTATTTGTCGCATAAATCATAGTCCTTGTCGGGGTTCACACCCGGAAACTTTTAGGTACGCAGGATCACTAGCAACTGGTCTACGAGTTGTCTCAGCTGCTATGCTAGAGGCCAAGTTAAAGCCATTAAGCTATTACTGCTTGCCGGGGTTTCAATCCATAAGAGGCTCACTGCAGAGCCTTTCCTCGTAAATGAGGAACACGTATCGGAAAATCATGATTATGCCGCCCGAAAGCCTCCGACATGGCTTAACAATTGCTATCTTCGATAATAACTGGCAGTTCAATGTCCTCTGATTCACGGAAACACTCAACTTTTGTCACTAACGGTAACTCGTCCGACTCAAACCCAAACTCGGTCCATCACCTACGGCCAACGCAAACCGTCGTAGTACTCAGCGATTTTGATTCATGATAATCTAAAAAATTCTGCTTCCTAATGAATCCTCTAAATCCGAATCCTCAACAACGGATAACAGCTGCGACCCGACTTAAAATAAAATGTCCGTTATTAAAAAAACATCAATTGTTATTTGAATCCATTGAAAAGTTTTGTTCACGGTATTAAGTCGCGACATTAACTGGAGGCGGCACTTGTTCATCGCGAGGTTTTATTCGCAAATTCGCTTTAACGGTCTCCGCTAATGTTAGTATGGCGTTGGTTTAGTGGGTAATGTAGTAAAAACTTGGATTGATTTATGGATTTATAAGGTTTGACTGTGAATCGGATTTAGGAGTTTCAAGTGGTTACTCCCTTCCAGCTCATTATTGGCCTCATAAATGTATCTATTATAAACATATTTCAATTAAATTGTTATAATAATATTATGATTGGTTCACAAAATTATAGATTACTATAACACAACAACGAAAGGTATGTGATAATTCAAGGTCAATTATTTGCGTTGTGAGGTAGCGGTATTGGGTTCAAATTCTCGAGTGCAAATTGGCGGCGCCCGTGCAAAGTGCTAGGTTTCGTTTCCAACCTCGCTAATTACTATCGGCCTAAAATCGACCGTGAAATGTAATAACCGTGTTTTCGTAGCAGTCTCGAAGAGCTCCCACTTCTTATCACTAAGAAGCAATTTCCTCCAGACAACCTTAGGATGAGAAGTTATGAAGGTAGGAATAATAGTGGTAGTATGGATTCATGGGAAATTGAACGTGAACGCAAAGAGTGTGACCCAGAAGTAAACAAGTGGCTCGTCTACTCGATTATTCACTGTTAACTTGATAGAAATTTCAATTAGCAATCATCTCCTTTGTCGTTTCAATAGAGAATCCCGGTTGCTTTGTACTCAGTGTCTGTTAACTAAGTCAACTACTTTCCCACAACGAAAGCATCGCATTCAAAACTGCAGCTTGTCACAACAAACTCGTTCAAAACATCTATCTGTGTACGCACTACACTACCCTTATTTACTTTGTCCAAAACAGAACGTTTGTTTTGGAAAGCAGTGCAAACACAATGGCAGAGCTTTTTGTAAGTAGTCTCTCGAGGTATTAAATGTTTTGTGGCAGCTTACATACCTTTATGTACTTTCTCTTATGTTAGCTCTGTAGGACGCCTGTATTACGAGTAAATCTATTTATGTATGTGAACGAAAACTGTACTGCATCTTTAAGATTTAAATAAAGAATAAAACTTTAAATTATAACTTAATCTGTCCTAGCTTGTTGACTGGTCTCGACTACTACACGATCGAGTAGGAGATCCGGCAGCGGAGGGGATCGTTTCAACGAACGAGTCAAGAGATGTGATGCGTCGGCATCGGGTGTGGTGTTTCACAACACCCCTCGTGGCGCGGGAACGGTACACGACTGTAAGCATATTAGGGTCGTATGACATGTTTCTGAATACAAGAGGGGTTTGTTAGTGGAACGGAATGGAATAGACGATGAGTGAGTTTTAAAAGAACATAAATTATGAACGATGGTAAAAAGAGAAATGGTGATTTGACGTAGTGTCTTATGAACTTTTATTCGTCTTCCAATATACTACGTAATCAGGTCAAATCAAAATTTTTTTTTTGGCTTATAATTCTAATTTCAAATTAATTTTATTTTTAAAACATGGAATTCTTTTTTCTAAAATCGTCATTTGTTTAATAGTTAGTGTTTTGTTTTCAACGCATTCGAACATTTTCGTCATCATGGATACGTTAAAAATTCGAGTAATTATGGAGTATGAATGAGTACCTACCGTCGTGGCAGCAAAGCGGCACAAGCGGCACGCAACATCAACGACGTTTTCGGAGCGAACACTACAAACGAACGCACCAGCCGTTATTGGTTTGCCCGCTTCCGTTCTCGAAATTTTGACCTGAAAAATGAATCCCGTGGTCTTCCGAAAACTTTGGTCGACAATGACGAATTAAAGGCGATTGTGGAAGCTGATGAAACTCAATCTACGGCTGTATTAGCAGCAGCTTTCGACATTAGCATCAAAACAATATTGGTCCATTTGCGTCAAATTGTCAAGGTAAAAAAGCTTGACAAATGGGTACTCCACGAACTTAATGATCGCCAGCGCGAAGTACGCGTCGAAACGTGCCTTGCACTGCTCAACAGGCATACAAATGAAGGAATTCTGAACCGCATTGTTACTTGTGACGAGAAACGGATCCTGTTCGACAATCGTAAGCGCTCAGCAAGTTGGTTGGACCCTGGTTCAGCACCCAAACAATGCCGTAAACGAAAACTTACCCCTAGAAAAGTGATGGTCACTGTTTGGTGGTCTAACGCGGGTGTAATTCATCACAGCTTCTTACCAAACGGGACAAGCATTACTGCAGATGTGTATTGTGAAGAACTGAACACAATGATGGCGAAGCTCGCACGTCTCCAACCACCTTTGGTCAATCGTTCGGCTTCACTGCTCCTGCACGACAACGCGCGACCTCATACTGCACAGCAGACGGTCTCTAAGCTACAAGAGCTGGGGTTGGAAGTTCTCCGTCATCCGCCGTACTCACTAGAAGGTCTAGTGAGCGCCTACAGACTTCTACTTTTTCCAGAATTTGGATAACTTCTTGGCGGGAAAAAAATTCAATACCCGAGAGGCAGTACAAAACGCCTTTGAAGAATTTGTTGCCTCCCGTCCAGCTGATTTTTTCAAAAAGGGCATCAATAAGCTACCAATGCGTTGGCAAAGATGCATTGATTGCATGGGTTATTACGTTGATTAATAGAAATAAAAAATAAAAAAAAAAATACGCTTTATTTATTTCATGAAAAACGGCAATTTCATAGGTAAAGACCTAATATATGTATTTCTAAATCACAGAACGAGAAGAACTCGAAAACTGCAGTTGATATCTTTAAGCGTAAGGTACTTTTTCCGAAACGAAGCGAGAGCGTTTGCTAGTAGATAATAAATCCTATTTTCATTAATTTTTCCAAAAAATATTTGATGTACAAATACGACCCTGTTACAGCTTCGTTATTAGTAGTTATAGAATGAATTGATATGATGGATTATCGACGCAGCTTAGGAGTGCTCATGGTCATTTTAACGACACATGGTAGCAAATTAATGTTGGCACATGCTGTCCGACGAAGGTACAATGAAGGAATTTTTGCATTTTCTCCAGACAAGACCTATGGGTAATGCCCAAGGATACGGAGAAAGAAATTGATCACTAGAGATCCGGAATCTTCTCAAACAGATCGGTAAATGAAAAAACGAAATGAATGATCCGGAACTGCTTATGAGGAGAATTTAGTAGGTAGTAATTCCATATATTCTGGAATATTTCACAGAAATGCAGGGGATATTTAAAAAAAATTCTGCCCGGCTAAAAAAGGGTTTTGAAAACAGTGACAATTACAATTTGCTTACTGAGCTTAGTGACAGAAAGTATGTCTTTGTTTTTTAAGACTCTTTACCAAATGTTGTGGCCTTTTTACCTAAGGCTCAAAGATACTCAGAATGCCATGGATAGAGCTATATTTCAACCTTCAACCCACAACGAGACGAACAAAAATTACCGACATAACATCGTTTTCAAGATCGATAAGCAATGGAGACAAAAGTCTTCTAATGAAATCCCCGCTCAGATAATAGGAACGCAGATCTGCTAACCTATCCACCCTCCTCCATATCAGTTTTACTGTGGCTTTGAAGAAAATAGGAAGTTGTTGAATTCGTTCAGAATCAGTCGGGGTAGCACCAATTAAAAAACATCATTCATTTTAATTTCTTGTGGTTACAGTAAATTAATTTGCGTTTCAAAACGTTATATTAATTTTGAAATTCAACTTAATCAAGGTTTAATTAAGGAAGTTGTTGCATTATTCGACATTTTCATGTTTGTCCCCAAATTCCTTTATTACTGGAAAGAATCACACAACAAATATTAGGCAACCTATTTTAAAAACTTTCACGGTTTTTATTTTTTTGGGTACCGTCGAAGGGCTCACATAAAAATAATACCTGAAGTTTGAATGATGTCATCTACTTAATTATTTCTTTTATCTGGGAATTAACGTCTTAAAGTTGAGTAATGTTGTTTTAGATTATCCACGTGTAAAATTAATTAGTATAAGTAATTTAAGTTTATTTTGTTTCAATAGACGCTTGTTGTCATCGTTTTTTGGGCTAATAGCTTCTAGTTTTTAACTCTGAAGTTGAACGTTAATTATCGAAGTAGGGTACTTCAATATTGGTAGAGCTGTTCTCGGTATTTCGCCTCTTGACAGTGTTTGTAACGATACATTTCGTAGACGAACAATTTTATCGGTTCGAGTGGCAAACACTAAGGGGATCGCTAATCGTAAGGGAAGAAATGTCCTCATTCTGCGATTTAACGTTGATAAAGGAAACTGTTGGATTCAATGTGTAGGTAGGTAAAAGTAGCCTTTATTAGAGAAAGCTTTTATGTAGTGCATTGATCTTAGATATATAAAATTTAATGTTCATAATAATACTAATAATAAGCAAATATTAATAGGTTCAATTCAGTGGTTTCAAAATCAAATTTGCAATCTAGCTGATGAACTGTATCCGTTTTCAACTTTAACTTTTTCAAGTTTAAAATTAAATAATACTTGTTTCGGTGTAGGAAAACCAGGAGAGTTGATATGTTATTTAGCCATATTGGTAAGTTACTTAATGTTAACCCGGAATCTTTCAGCATTACTACTAGTGCGTCACAAAGTATTCCTAACATGCATGACGCCTTACTAAGAAAACAGCATTCCTGGAGTTGGATCGTAATGGATTAGTAATGATTATAACGCATGCAAACTCTTGTTTCATATGTGATTCAGAATTCTAACTGTACTGTTCCGCAGATAATTGCTTCATACATACTTTATTGTTGGGTATAGCTCAAACAGAATAGCAGCGTGACAGTAATAAAAGTTTGAATTCACTAGTTTTGTTTTTACTATAATTTTTAATCAATTTAAAATTTTAACAGACGTATGTGTGTGTGTGTGTGAATATTAAGCAATTATATTTAGGTAATATATAAAACACATAGAAAAAATAAATGCATTATTCCTTCACTAACAATTCCTTCCATTAAAATATAATGACATTTAAAATTACTACTTTGAAAGTATGAAGATGAACTTTAAATCTTTTGTGTAATCTAATGAGTTTGTATTACATAATTTTAATGAAAAAAAATTCTTCACCCCTGTATAAAAATGTAATTAATAAAGGCAAATGTCACGCTCCTCCACGCGCACAATATGTTTAAAAAGTTTTCTCCTCAAATATTGACATACTTGTACATATTAATGTTACATATGGATGGGGACCTCGGACTTTATTCCTAATTGTTGGATGGATTTTGTTACTACGACATTTATGAGGAGTCGCTGTGAATTGCAGTGTTTTAACATAATATCACAATTACTATATTTCATATAATTTGATTTCTAAATTTAATTATATCAGTTTTAGAATATTCACTTTCAAATGAGGGTATTATTATTGAGTTTAGACTTGGGCCTCAAGATACAAAGGAATTTACTTTTCTTTCTTCTTTATGTCGTTCATTTGAATCTTGTAGGTACGAGGTCGGTATAATAGAATTTGGCACCATAAAGCTTTTTTGTCATCCTTTTTCGATGTCACCAAATCACTTTTCCGAAGCATTTCCTTTCTAATCTTAGTCAAATATAATTGCCAACAGTGGCTACTCATCATCAAGTGTGCTTTTTACTTTCTTGTAACCCTCCTATTACAAAATACTGTCCCTTCTGTACTCTGAGAAACGTAATTTCCGCTATTAAAAATAAGCTATATTTCCCAGCCAAAGTTTTTTACTCCAATCTCTATGGTATATATAGTCATTTACTGTATTAGTAGAGAATCTATACTCGGCTTAGTGTAAGCCTTTTTGAAACACAGAGAGAGTAGTTCGCTAATTGGCGCATCGATTATGTCCATTGGGGGATTTGCTTGATAGTGAATGGTGATTCGTTTAATTAATTAGAGTAATTCAGCAATATTAGTAGATCATCCTTTAAGAGGCTTCGAGTAGTTGGTGTGTGCTATTCAATTTGTACCGTGTAGTGTATGCTTTGCTTCGGAAAAAAACTACATTTTCAGCTCCGAAAGTCCGAAAGACTCGTAAATACGTTTTAGCGTAGCGGTACCTTCATAATGGACCTTCGATACTGCTGTCCAACTCGTTAAAACATGTCATAGTTAAATGTAGAAGAAGGGTGGTAACTAGACAGTAGGTAAAAAGCCCTACAATAACAAACAAGTGTCATCAAGATTAAAATACAGTTCACAGCGCAGCGACTACGAGGTGTACGACGAGAAGGGGAAGTTAGCGCCAACTCGAGTATGAAACGAGTCCGTTACACGTCAAATTTAAATCGATACTCAGCTGTCAAACAATATCAGTATAATATATTTTCCGTGTACGTGAATAAATAGCCTGTTCTTAGCTAACGAGGGGTGCGGTGACGTCCCTGTAGGCTCAATCGCGCGGCAAGTCCATTATTTACCGCGCGAGCCTGCCCTCTGATTGCCGCATCCCAATTACCTAATTACTCGGCTCTAAGCCCTATTATGAACCGTTCATGTGAAAGTGATACGAAGTGATGACGTATTAGCGCGATACAAGATGTATTAAGCGTTATAACTTCGCTTTAAACTGTTAATTATAATTAAAATGAAAACAGCCTGAAGGTTTTACGAAATCGTTATGCTTGATTTTTATGTGAGTGTGATGATTATAGACTATGCCCATGGGAATTATAATAGGACTTTAAGAATGGCAATAGTTCTTAGTGCCACAATTGTGAAACGGTAGAATGTTTTAAAGATTTAATTTAATACTCATTGTAAACGTCTATTAACCTAAACCAGAGCAGTCCTTAGGAACTTGGTCGTAGTTTATTTGATTAATATTTAGCGACAATCTTTGTATTTCCTTCTACTTAATTTGACTAGCGAAGAGAAGCAGAATATGTGGAAGAAAACATCGCCGACAGATATTTATAAGATATATGCAGTATTAAGATACATAAAGTTATTTTGATCGTAAGCGACTGATCGAGTTAGCAATATTAGGCGACTAGGAAATCGATGGGTGATCACGAGTAGCCCAATGTTATGAAACTTTCCGTGCCTCGGAGGGCACACGAGACCGTTATCGTTATATACTGTTATCGATAGATAGAAATCATTAAGCTTCAACGACATGCGATTAGCATAATGAATTTGAACACTTTGGTTGCTAATTAAGTCCTTTTCAAGTGCACGACAGTTGCGTCTCTAACGCCGAGATTAAAATCGAATGATAGTATTTACATATTTATCGAACGAACATGATATAATGGTGATCGTTAATATCTAGTAGTAGAATTCGTTTATTCGATAAAAGAATGTTCCTATCTAAAGGTAATTGTACCGTATATTTGACGCTTTGTTGAGGCAAACATCAATAGTGGATGGTAAAAGTACAGCGTAATTCCAAGTTCGCTTGCTCCGGGTTTCAGGATATGTTAAACGTCGTGTTGGTATTCGTACTGATTGGTTGAAATAAGTATTGCAGAGAAGTGGCAACACTTTGTAAGTGAAGAGATTTGATATATAAAGTCATAAAGGGGATTCATACCAAGTTCTGCTTATAACTTTTATATTATTTGGACTACTAATGATTTACTCAGACTTTCAATATTATCACGACACAGTGTGTGCACCGGGCATCCGACGTCCATCGAATGCCCCCGTTTTCTTGTCGTGTGCCGCCCCAATATAGGATGTCTAGGATGGCAGTGCGGGAGGATATACCCGTTTCACCTGCTGCTTACAAATACCAGAGGGAGCTGTAGTAAATGACTTTTATTTATATTTTCTCCTAAGTAGACCTGGAGCCCTCCGAGGGAGAGAGAGCTTTTACGTATTAATACCTCCCCCAAATTTGGACAATGTCCAAAAATTTTATAAATTAGTAATTTCTTGCTAAAATCGTTCAATGTTTTCTCAATGGCTTTTTATTCAATCACGTTTAATATTCTAGAAAAAATTTACGATTGATACAAACAGAGATAGCAATTACCAGGTAAGACATACTTATAACACATTTCTAAACCATGGTTAGGTTTCTCACAGAGTAAGGGAATACGTTCGTTTATCCCGCTGTCTAGAGCCCTTTCGCACACCTTTAAGAATATTAGGAAGATGTTAAAGCGTGTCATATTCGCGAGATATATTTCTCCGCTACTACACTACCGCACAAATTTAGATGTTTTTGAAATCCAGATCTGTATATTTTATCTTTAATGCGCTATTTGAGAGACATCACCAGTGGCCTCATTTGCGTCATTATTGACAAATTTATTAACTCCATACTACATGAGGGCACAGAATGCAAACGAAGTGCAACAATTATTAATTTTAATGTTACGCAATGATATTGAAGAAAATATTGGTAATTAATTACTTCTTTCAATTTATATCAATAGTCACTGTTATAACATTGACACAAAGACGATCGGACGACAACTACTTTTATTAAGTTAAATATACAATTATTAATATAAAACTACCCACAACACCTTCCCCTTAAATTAGTTGTAATAACAATTGTTTTTTGGCTTTATGCTTAATACATGTTTCAGTAATTACCTACACATATCTCCCCTTATATAGACATGAACAACAAAAGTATATAATAAGTAATAAATTTAAAAGAAATATTCCCTTATATAGAAATGAAAAACAAACTTGTGTAATAATAAACTTAAGAAAAATTCAACAAAGTCTTTGCCTGTTTGCGAGTGACAGGAGGCACATAGGAAGTATCGGGTGCACTTTCGCACTCCGCGGCCACAGCCAGTCTGCTTTCGTCACTGGGTTCATACTCCTCGTCATCGCAAACCGGCGAACACTCTTCGTTTTCCAACGACCATTTGTCATTATTTGACAAGTATGATTTATTGTTTAACTTCGAACAGTTTTTCCCATCCAGCAAACACTTAATTAAATGTCGACGGTTACGACGATACTTAACACCTAATTTGTTTTTAATTATGTACGATCGCAGTGCACTGTGCTTCTCGTGAACCTGCCCGTGGACTTTTTTGTGTTTATCGAGCATAATCACGTGATCGCCCACATTCAACTCCGGTAACCTCCTAGTATGTACATCGTAGTACTGCTTACTTTTACACTGCTTGTCTAACAGAACATTATGTTGATGTTCTGTACATTTTTGAGGCATAAGCAAATCCGGATGGACAGGTAATCTACAATTTAATCTACGGCCCATTAATAGTTGTGCAGGAGAGTTCAAATTGTCCCGCGGCGTATTTCTATAACTAAGTAAGTCTAACTGAAAATCGGTACCGCTGTTTATGGATTTGATAAGAAGTTTTTTTATCGTTTGCACAGCTCGTTCGCTTTTACCGTTCGACTGTGCATAATTCGGGGATGACGTTATGTGTTCGAAACCCCACAACGATGAAAATCTTTTAAAGTCGCGACTAGTAAATTGACTTCCATTGTCAATAATAACCGTCTCAGGAATGCCATATCTAGCAAAATTTTCTTTCATTGCATCTATTACTGTACTCGATGTTATATTACTTAATAACTTAACTTCAACGAACCCTGAAAAGTAATCTACAATAATAAGATAATATTTTTTGCCATACTCAAATATATCTACACCGACTTTATTCCAAGGCAACATTGGAATGTCGACAGGTATCATAGGTTCCTTATGCGGTGCGTTCGAGCCCTCCTGACACACTTTACATCTCTTAACATATGTATAATTCAATATCCCGAGTAATACCGGGCCAAAACAATACCTCTCGCGCTCGTCTCTTACATCGGTCTAATCCTTGATGACCATCGTGTATTATAGATAACATTTGATTTCTTAAGGAGGTAGGGATAAATATCAATTTATTTTAAAAATAATACTATCTTCCGAAAACAAGTGATCCCTAATAGACCAGAAATATTTCAAATTATTAGGAACGTTATACGGTTTTTCGGGCCAACCTTTAGTAATGTAATTTAAAAGACGACATAATTCTGTATCTTTTAGAGTTTCATCCTTTATGAGATTCAATTTATTCTGTGAGATCGGTAAACTACTAATTAAAAGATTTACTTGGTATTGTATACTATTAGTGATATTGTCATCGTATAAAAT
Organism: Megathymus violae; assembly: GCA_003671415.1. Classification (NCBI taxonomy): domain Eukaryota; kingdom Metazoa; phylum Arthropoda; class Insecta; order Lepidoptera; family Hesperiidae; genus Megathymus; species Megathymus violae. The sequence goes on from PDGT01000003.1 coordinate 11,067,480, forward strand.
CGGAAGAGGCGCGCGCGATAGTGTATCTGGCAAGTACATAAATTTACCTGGTTTATATATAACTTTTAAATCGTAACATTGCAACCGTAGTAACATTCGTTGTAAGCGAACTGGGACTGCTTCTAACGACTTTTTAAAAATACTTTCAAAAGGCTTGTGATCAGTTTCTATGAATACATAGTTATTTCCATAAATATACTGATGAAATTTTTACACGCAAAAACTATCGCTAGCAACTCTTTCTCTATTTGCGCATATCTAGTCTGCGCATCGGTGAGAGTGCGCGACGCGTACTCGACGGGGCGGCCGGCCTGCAGCAGTGCGGCGCCGAGAGCGC
>PDGT01000003.1:11068895-11085548 GCA_003671415.1 Megathymus violae
ATTTCGTTAATTTACCGCTGCCACCATGTTATAACATTGACACAAAGACGATCGGACGACAACTACCTTTATTAAGTTAAATATACAATTATTAATATAAAACTACCCACAACAGTCACTTACACCTTTAGACACATTTTATGATTAACATATTATGTACCTTCTTTGTAATAAAATAAAATTATTTTTATTTTTATTTCCATTTGTGTGAGCGAGTGTTCTAGGTATTTCTAATAAATTAGTAGTAGTACTGTTATAGTTTCAAGAGATCAATGCAATTGGGGTGGAATAATTACGTTAATTGATATCATGGAATGTATTTCCTTTATTAACCTGATTAAATTTATGCCGCACACTGGAAGATTCGAATGTAGCAATAAAATTAACTTCTCTATGGATATTAATAAACTAATTAGAAAAATTAGTTATTTAGAGGGAATAGAGGTAAATTTTGGGGTGGGTGGGGAAGTTCCTATCACTGAGTTCAATTTAAATTGTGTCAGTTGTGTGCACCACGACCTGCAGGAAAATGGACGAAGTAATAGGGAATAGTCCCTCCTGTTTGTAGTCGCTGGACTCGGTACCATTCAGTTTAATCCTGAATTTGCTCCTGCGGGATGTTAGGATGTCAGCGTTGCCCTCTGTCAACCTCTTTAGGTATTAACTTTGAAAAGATTTTTCGTGTTTCAGTTGCAATGTCAGGGAGTCAGTAATATGTTCCCCGCTTTCATCTTGGCCGGCAATGCGACAATTCCTTTTGATATTATGGACGTCTATAGGCGGCCGTGAGAACCTTAACGATTAGGTCGTTAATCTGTTTATCGGCTATCAATATTAAAAAAACTGAAATTATTACATTTTTCTGACGTATCATTAGCAAAATCCCGTTATATAAAAATGCATCTGTACTCTCTTCAATTTTAAACATTTCAGTAAGCCCTCGTACAGAAGGTATTAGAATTAAATCCGTCCCGAGCGCATTTATCTTTCATTTTTCAGATCGTTTCGCGTGAAAACGTGGGTAAGTAGGGGATTCCGTCAGCTGTGCAATATTCAGGTTCGTCGGTTTTAAATCTCTGTCGAAGCTTCATGCGATCACGTCAAGTGTGGAATCACGTCTTGCAGACAGATTTTGTTGGACGTTTTGAATCGGTTGTTAGCTGTAACCGTTTAATACTTTGCAAATTTAAAATGTGAATGTTTATACACGGTTCTGACGTTTAAACTTGATAAAAACTAGCATTTTAAATATCTGCTTCTTTAAGCTCTCTAGCATGGTAAATAATAATATTTATTTGTGGACATAAGTTACAAAATTACACGTCAAAATAATGAATCAGTTTCAGAAATGTTATTATCACGAAACACAATGGTAACATGTTAGAAACATGTAAAGGTGTTTTAAATAAACGGTGCGTTTCGAAAACTTACGTTTAATTCGTGTCCTTCGTATTATGGCTATTTTCATGTTAGTGTACAGGGAAAAATGAAAATTACCAAGAGTTATTAATAAAATGGAGACACTACTGAAGTTGTCAATCGTGACGGATTATTGGTATTAATTAATTAAAGTATCACATGCTCCGGACATTACAACTGAAGTGCGTACTTACAAATTATTTCACGGTTGTAGAAGTAAGGTAGATAGACAGGCAGGTAAAAACCCTACCACAGTGCACCAGTACCGTCGGATCCGCCCTTTAGACAAGTAACTTGGTGGCCGTGGTTGGCGCTGGAGGTCTCTGTGCTTTACGAAACTAGACGGTAAGTAAGCTCAGCGTTCAACTCAACAAGTTCCAGCATGAGTTAACACGGCAGTAGCACCACAAATAATGGACATCAAGTTAGTGTGAAGTGATTCAAATGATTATTTTTATTTGTGTCACTTAATTATTTCAACATGTAATTACAAAAAAAAAAGGTTTTGGTAAGTTTGCTATTCAATCATAAATTAATAACAAATTTCATAACAGCCATAGCTTTGCTTACTTGCGACATTTTGCAATCAACGAACTTATTTAGAAGCGAATGTACGATTTCCCATTTCTTAGTACCATGACAACAAAGTCTTGGATATTTGAGTCATGTTTTGCTTCATCGGTAAATATTGTATACTGAAATCTTATAATTATTCTAATTAAAAATACTTACCTTATAAAATAATATGATATTATTGCTGGCACATGTTTGATATTTTCCATTTATATTTCCATATATTTGATATTTTCATATATATATTATATTATATATATATATATATATATATACAATCGTATACAAATAAACTTTGTATACGATTTTATTTAATTATTCAATTGTGGATTTTCCAAATCAAAATAACTTTGCCAATTATAAATCGAACCTTCACGCCCTTTTATTAACTCGTTTTAACTTTGTTTTGTTGTTACACAATTTTTGAACAAATATAAATCCAGGGATATAATATCAACTCTCTTACGTTTAATTTATAAAACGATATAACATAATTTTATGTACTAAGTCATATAGTTTTACACAACGCATTTCAGAGTGAAAAATATTCCAACCTATTATACATCAGTCATTTATTGAACAGATGCCATTCGTGTTGTCTGCGGTAATTCAATACCGTATATACACTTATACTTGATACAATCTATCTATCTTAGATTCCATGAAATTGAATGACACACACACACAACTTACTACACTATACAACCGTGCCTTGCACGTAAGCGTTAATTATTTTAAAAGTACCGCTGTGATTTTTTTCAAAATAATTTCATAGATCCCTATCGCACATACCTCGGGGTATTAAATCAATACAATAAAATAATCGGTATAATAGTCGGGTAATTACACCCTAAATTGTTACTGTTTTAAATAACATAAGTCATTACTACGCACATTCTTATTTTTACCAACCTTTTTATACCGACATATGCGTATGGCGGCTATTAAAGCTATTTGCGGTAGTTAGTCACGTTTTTTAAAACATGTATGCATAGCTGGTAAGTGGGTCTTTAATTATATATTTCAGGCAACTCGCCCCCGAAACTAGTGTGAATTATGTCGAGTGTTGATTAAAAGGCGATTCGGATATGTAATGACGATATATTTACTGAACAATTGTCTTCGAAAAACCTCTATGAGTGATTGTTCCTGGGAATCCCATTATTCATATTTAAACACTTTTCTGCCGTGAATCTATAATTTCGCACAGAAACTTATAAATATTTCACATACGGTGAATTAACTCGTTCCTTATTGAGCTGTGATAATTATATTAATCTATTCTCGATAACAACGATTTGCTCACGTCGCTTGCAGAATTAGCTGGCTGTAGAAGCAATGAGTGGGTCAGATATAATTGAACGACCATACTCGTGGGGGCGACCGACCCTGGAGCCTCGAACGACGACTTTTGAATAGCCGTTGTCTTTATCAAAAGGAGCATGTGATGTCTCATGACCAAGTGTTTGCTGTACTGGTCTGATGAATACGAAAGGGTTGGGACTTGTCAATGTTATAGCCAAACATCCCTTTAACGTGTCGTGTCGTGTTCGTGCGATCCGCGGTTTATTTTAGTTTTTAAATATTCTTTGACGTTTACCTTATTTAAGGTCCTTCGGTTGTCTACGAGTGGAATAACAGTACGGCATTAGTCTCTAGCACGGTTCAACACATGTGAATAATGCCATAGCGCCTGTCCTCCAGCTAGGCTACGTTGTCGCACGTGTTGCCGATTGACGAGTCGTAGCTACGGTGCTGCCATCACTCGGGTCACCTGCCGCGTTCCAATTAGCAACTATATCCATAACTGTCATCGACATGTAAGTACATAAGTAGGCGAAGACAAAACAGAACTTTGTTTATTACTCTTTTCAACCGATATATTTTGGTTTTGTTTTGTCGTTTAGCTATTGACATTTTTTAGGGTTATCAATGTTAACACTTTGGAAACCAAACGTTATTTAATGATAATGGTTTAATTTCGACACGGGGCGAACTTCAGTTGTTAGTATTATGATAGAAGCTTAAGCCCGACGGCTTTCGTCAAACGTGATCAGAGTTTAGAAACCTACGTTTGCCCTAACATCTCTTATTCGTTTTCACGCTTCGAAATCACGTTTAATTGTCGTTATAAAATATAACAAGTTCCGCCACAGCAATTAGCGTCGCTAATGAGTACCGCGGTGGAAGTCGCTGCGGGCCTCGCCAACTACAACGAGATCCGTGTCCTGCAGTGATTTGTTAATAGTTCGAAGCTCGTATAACTGTTGCCGTCGACGCTATGCCATTGTTAGGCTGTCTATCTATATGGCTTACATAATGTCACTGAACCAGTGCACGAAATGGGTTAATTAATGAGGTAATTCCAACTTAATGCCACAAGTACCGTCGTGCGCGATCTTGTGGTAGCTCCAAACTTTATAACATTATATAATAAATATATTTATAACTTGGTAGTATGATTATATATGACGAATATCGGAAATATAATTTAAAAAGCTTATAAATAATACAACTATAAAAAGCTACGCTAGTGAATTAATTGCAAAGCTATGTACCTATAGGATTGATGCATGAGATATTTTTTACTGCTGGTTACTTCTATGAAACTATTAGACTAAACAAGTGCGTATTCTTAATCAATACTCACATAAAATAATTTTTTTATATTTCATATACAAGAATTGGAACACTTCGTTTGTAGAGAGCAGAAAGTCTTCTTCCATAAACTACTACAAAAGAGAAGTTCTGCAGTACTATTTCAGCTGGCGTTAGTTGACTCAGCTGTTGTAAGACATATAGTTATTATACGATGTATGTACTTTACTAGCACTCAAGAATAACTTGTGAAAAATGCCTCTGCGCATTCCCACTCCTCGCCCATTGTAAGCTGTATATGGTAAAATTTATAGAATAAAGCATGAATTATTAAAAAAAAAACTTTTGGGTCAAAACTATTTACGATTTGGATATATTTTCTAACATTTTTCCTGAAGCGAAACGAGGACGGATTACTAATAAAATATAAAAATTATAAATATTCCATTCTCGGTTTATTGTTAATCGCCGTGTAATACGTCACTATATTACCAATGTCAGTTTACCACTGCACATTGTGGCTTAATTAATGAGGCAATTCCGACTTGATGCGACAAGGCGTGTCTTGTAGGCTTGTGATAGCCACCAATTACGAATATATTGAATGATTATAATCTGCATTTCATGATAACATGTACGACGTAATTGTATTTAATTACTCTGTTGTTAAACAATAGACAACATTATTATCCTACTCTGTAGGATAATATCTTCTGTTTCTAGCCGTATTGCTTAGAATACTTATACTTAGTGCGGCTTAGAATACTCCCCCCAATCCCATGCTGGTAGAACAGGGTGTGGTAAGAGGCGACAGAAGCCAGCCTGCTTGGTGGTAGGGCTTCGCGTAAAGATTATATTATCAGTATTATTAATAAGTTATTAATATTATTACTGGTATTATTATCTTTCCGTGAATCCTGCCTGGCTAGTTACCACCCTCCTGCTTGAGTTAGCCGCCAAACGACTCGTCGTGTTCCAGCTGGGGGCTTGAGAGCCAGTACTTTCTTTCTAACCTTCTTCTGATTTCCTGGCCTACAACGCATCAGTGATACCGTTGGCCTTGCTGATGTCCATGGGCGGCTGTGACCACTTACCATCAGGTGGCTCGTCTGCTCGTTTGTCGGCTATAAACATAAAAAAAACTTTCTAATCTTTTCCACAAGACAACGATCTTTCTTCAGGTTTTCTGTTAATTATTATTATCTTTTGATGTTCAAAGATAGAAATACCTTCGTGAACAATGGATAAGCTGAGGTTTAAAATCGATAAATATTTTGTTTTCCGTACTGAATCAAATATAATATTGAAAAAGCGGTATTCAAACAAACCCTTTCACGGGCCACCGTACTTTTATACCCAGCAGCAAGCTATTTTAATATTCATCAGTTTTACTACAAAGTTGCCCAAATAATCTATCATTTAATGAATTGATTCTTATATTGTCGATTGCTCTTATAACGTAATGGAGGGGCCAAGTGCTGATGAATAACAGTGTAAAGCTTTGGTACTACTTGATTTAAATGCGTAATGAAACCCTTATGACGCCCTTCCATTGCTGGACCACCATCTGCATCAACTGACAAAATATTTCGGATAAGAATATCTTTCTCTTCTGAAAAAAAAACTTGCATGGTATTAAATACGTATAGATTGGATCTCCATTTGTGTCGCTTTCCAAATTTTTTGCAAATCATAATCCTTGACAAATATTTTATTTCTTTTACGAATCAGTGCTTCGTTATTTGGTAAAGTTAATTCATCGGGTTGAATGAAAAAATTTGGAAGTCTTTAATTAATCACGTAATGATGGTTCAACGATGCGTAAATCCATACATAAATACTCAATGCTGTACTCTCAACATTTCTGTTTAGTTTCAGACATTTTGAATTCACAATTTCAATACATTCACTTTTCAACCGATTTATAGAAGGTTATAAAAGTAATGGCTATAATAACTTCTTTACTTTATCACTCACGTGCTATCACTCACTGGTGGAGCACACAAAAACTTAAGGTAGAAGAGCTATCCCTGCCTTTTAAAGGTTTGATTTCGAACACACAGCAACTTGTATGCCTTTGTTCGTTTGCGGTGCCTTTGCATAGACTTGCATAGATTTGTTTATACTTAATGTTTTTTTAAATGTTTTAATGTTTATTTACGCTAGAATAATAATGAAAAAACATTTTATCTAGCCATATAAGATAAACATCTGAAATATGAAAATGTTTTTTCATGTAAATATTTACTTTCATGTACTTTCAAAGTGTTTCATTATATTAAATTTCTAATTAGGTAGGTACGCTGCGACAACCCCCTTGAATGTCGTAACGCCCTCCGTTTGCCTTTGGACCCGCTACCAGTTTCTCGAAAAGCTTCAGTGCCCACAAGGCGCGATTCCACTTTCGTTGCGAACCTATGGTCTAAACCAATTATTACAACAATATTTCCAACCTATCTCAGAGAATCTTCGGCAGCCTGTTTGAATGCTGCTTTTTTCCAGCAATAAGAATTGTATCCCTTTTAGTTGATATTTTAAATAAGGGAATAAAAATTACAGTGCTTACAAGGTGCCGTCATTAGACCTGTAAGAGTAACTCTAAAACACTGACCACGTCATTTAAGGAAGTCCCTCATATTGGCGTTGCTTGTGAGGACGTGTTAAGCGCTTGGAATCCCGTAACTTGTTGCTCATAATCTTAACTGTGTTCTGGTAAGTATTTGATAATATACCATTCAAAATGAATACTATTTCGATTTCGTAAAGGGATGAATGAATGAAAAAAAACCAATGAAAATGAAAAAGTAACCATCAAAATCTTCATTTTGAAAGAGCTAATTCTTCAGCTGGCACACTAGGCTACTACGCTTAATCGCCTGCACTACCTGTAATACTGGCCACTCTGCCATAAAGTTAATAATTATATCACGATACCAGGCTACGCCCGTTTTCATTTGACCATTGGTGAGGTCTTGCACCCAACGCGAAAATATCTGCCAAATGCAAATATTTTCATGCCCTACTCGCCCATTTTCTGCAGATTTTTTACTGCTAACACGCCTTCTTGGAAATCAGTTGTTAAAGAATAACATAACAAAATAAAACTTCACTATGCTTTTCATTCGCTTAAATGTTTACAAGGCTTTATGGCCTTAAAAACTAAAATCTCTCTGTACCAATCCCTTATTCAACACCTTATAGATTACGCTGACGTCTGCTATTTGAATGCCGCTGAGGAAATGTTAAACAAACTTGAGCGACTGCAAAACTTAAGCATCAGATTTATTTTTGGTATTAGGAAGTTCGACCATATTTCTCACCTCCGTAAGGGTCTCAAGTGGCTCCCAATACGTTTTCGCAGAAACACCAGGATTTTATGTCTGCTTTTTAACATGCTTTGCTGCACTTCTACGCCGTCTTACCTGCGAGAGCGTTTTTCTTTCGCTCGTCCTTCCCTTGCTCCGTGTAGAACCCACCTAAAAACCCTCCTCAAATTTCCTTCGCATAAAGGTTATGTTTACGCTCACTCCATTACGGTTCATGCAGTATGGCTTTGTAATTCGCTCGAATTTGGAATGGACTCTAAAACTATTTCTGTTTTCAAGAGAAGACTAAGGGAACATTATCTATCATTATCAGAGCAAATATAGTTATAAAAATATGTTTCTTATATTTCCAGTATTTCTTTTTCTCTATGTATTGTTGGGGTATTTTAATTATATCATATGTACTGTATATTTGTATGTATACAAGTTATACATTTATATACGACGACGATTTACATCGACGACCCCGTAGCCCAGTTGGTAGTGACCCTGCCTGCCGAGTGGGTGTTTGTGATGTGATAATTGTGTATGTCCATGCCACCCGCAGCACAGGGAATCCTAGTGCGGGGGTGTGAGTGTGTAAACGTTTATTTATTTATTATTTATTTATATATGTTTTGTTATATATATATATTGTAATATATTTATGTATTATTTACATACATATTTATTGATATATGTGTATGTGTGCTCGCTGCGTCTACCTCTCGATTTGATGTCTCCAGTCGCAGGTCTGCTGGAAGAAATTTCTTAAGAAATAAGTAGCACCTTTTGTACATTTTTTTAAGATTAATGTTACACTGTGCCTAGTATGCGTGTACATAAATAAAATTGAGATTTTGGACCCCTTATAAGGGTAATTAATTACATAAATTGAGTAAATAAATAACATTTGTAAAAATGTAACATAAAATCCTTTGGTAACAGAAAGAATCGTAATAGGTTACACGTTTTAATATTTTATATTTATTATGTTAATATTTCACGAGTACATAAAAATGAAAATAAATAGAATGTTCTTACTGAAATATAAAATAAAATGTAAATGTATTTTAAATGAAAATACTTTTACTAAAAATGATGGGTTATTCGACATCCGCTGTAAGCTTTGAACGCTGACTATTTATGAAGAGTAATTATAAATATAAAGAGAAACTCTCCACACTTTGGTGCACGTCAAAACGCTCTATGTGTTTTGACGTTCAATTACATTTTATTAATCTTAAGGTTTTATAATTGATGTTGTATGGTCTGATGAATACGTTGATATCTATATGGAATTGAAATTATTTTAACGTTTCCAAATAGATGAACATTAGAAATTGATATGTGACTGTCTGTAGCGATGTGAATTACTACATAGTTGAATATAATAAAGATATCCTTGGAGACGGCTTACAGTGAGTGTATTAAACTCATTTAAGACTTGTCCTGAATTCGGCCATTCTAATACTAAGTGTGCGATGTAGCAGCCCGTTCTGTAACATTTAAATAAACTTCTTATGACATTGGTATATGTAAATTTTTTAGATAAAATAATGAATAAAAAACAATTACCCTGTAGTATAGATCTTGCCCACAGATCGAAGGGTTCCTGGTTCCCATTAATGTATGTAAGGCCACTTGTTAAATGGCTCTCCAATTTTGCAACCATAATATGGTAAAGTGTTTCACAATTAATTAAAGAACAACGGTTGTAATTAGTCAGACTATCAAACATCAGTATAATTGGAAGTAAAACGGGTGGTACAAAGCTCCCAGATGCTTCCTGCAAGAAACCTGGCGCTATTGGCTTCTCCGTCAGCAAGAACTTTCACGAGAACAGGAATTGGTATGCAATCAAGGATGTATGCAGGAGCAGTCGCAACCAGAATCCTAGAGGGTAATTTATTAACTAATCAGTATGAATAATACTAAAATAAGTTGAATAAATTCAACTTCCTTGGACTTCTTTGGAGTTAATCATATCTTAGATTTTCGTAAATTGTCGTAGTTGATGTGTACCGGGTGGGGGAGGAGTCATGACCTCTATGAATCAGGATTATAGCTGTAGGCTGTCTTTTATAAAAGCGATAGTCCATCTAGTTTCTACCCGCCACCCCAGTATCGCCGTGACTATGATCAATGTAATTGGGTCGAAATATAAGTATAAAATAATACGGTAGACTGTTATTCAAACTACTGTTTACAATTATTTCTATTTCACTACGGGTAAACTATAATATTTATGAGCATCAAAATGTAAGTGTCTAAAACAAACATAATCTAACAGGATAGAAAGCTCTCTGCATTATGTAACATGCATGCATTTGCAGAATTGGGTTACGGCTTAACTGATAATATAGACAATGCAACAGTACGTAATCCTTGGAGTAAAACATCTTTCACAACTTCATTTAATATTGAACACTTTTCCGATCGGACACTATTTTATTTTAAGTTAAAATCATCTTATTTTTTTCTCTATGGCAAAATCCTTTAAAAATATCTGTTGTATGTTATAATTTTGAAATAAAAATACTAAATTAACTAACTTTTCATTCTGGAAGACGTTATCATTTTCTCAGGATTCTTTAAATTGTGGATAGTTTTTGTTATTATATATGGACACATAATTTAAAAATAACAACTAGATCAACATTTAAATAACTTACCTACCAAAAAATATATTTATTAACATACTAAATTCTTGGCCTATTAAAATAAGCAGTAAAATACTTAATATAATTGTATAATTTATTTAGGAACTAAGATAAAACACAAAGGATTCAAAACTTATATCATTCTTTTTGCTTCAGATGTTTTAACACATATTAACGAATAAGAACGACGGATACTCTGTAATTAATTATAATTAAATAAATCCTCAATTTTATTACAAAAAATCTTGATAATATTCATTGGTTATATTTAACATTTGTTACAATTTAATATCGGAATCATTTAATTTAAACACAATGGAAATCTGACTCGCCTTTCTCGTGTGTGGCTTTTCCAAGCAATGCAACATTGTGGTTTGAACACTATACATACGATGCTGTCTAGGGCTGCTGTCTTTCTATTATTTATGTATTTTATATTTTTTTTACACAAACTAGTCTCTTCCTAGTGGTTGAAATTCGACCCAAATAACAAGTAATTTTTTTTATTGATATTATTGATAGCACTATAGTTCGTAAGTAGCTACCGAACAAAAAATCAGTTGATAAACAAAGAACAAGGTCTTGTACGATTTTTTGCCACTAAAACCCTCTCAGGAACTTTAGGACTCCACGATTGACATGATACGATAGTTCATATATTAAAATTTGTCATACATGTCATGTCATGCACGCAATATCGTTAAAAACGCTTTCTTTACCTATTATATTATAAGAAGTCAAGATATGTCGTAAGTTTCGGCTGGCGCGCCACTATTCGCAGACGTACAATTCTATTTATTGTTATGTAGACTGCCAATGGCATATAAATGATGAAGACTAAGTGACTGTCGGCAGTTTTATTGCAATGTCTCATTTTTAATGCTATTATATATTTATTTCCATAAGAAATTTTACATAAAGTAGTTAATTATTGTTTCTTATAATTTACATACTGAAACCTGCACGTATATATCTCAAAACTTAGCGTGTTAAGCCCTTTCACGTTTATTATAATAAAATACTCTGTGGAATACACTTTCAAGTTGTATGTGAACACCGGAATGTTTACGCTTACCTCCGCATAATTTTTAGTATTAAGTTTATACGAGAATTAATGTTAATTTATTGTTGAATGGAAACTGATATACATACTAACTTTTAGAGCAACTTCTCCATTAATTTTGTTAATTTTATCAATCAGTAAGAAGATATAAGATCACTTTTGTAAATGTGAAGCTATGAAGATGAAGCAGAGTAAAGTGAAGTGAACACTTTCAGCTGTCTAAATGGTATAAAACAAGTGACAAGTTGGGTTGATTGAGTGGCGGTATACTGCTACCCGAGCACAGACTATGTAGAAAATCATGTTGTAAAACAATTTTTAAATTAATCGATTTATCAATTTATTTTTGTACGTATTTTTACAACGTAAAATAAGCAGTGTATAAAAACCTTTATATAAATAACATTAATTATATTAGAATTGTTATTATTTTAAGATTATTTATTTATTATTTAACATATTTATTTACATAATTGAAAAATAAATCTTATAGTCATTAGCGTAGTAATCATTTCAATCTTGTAATCATTGGTCATACATTTTTTGTTTTTATATTTTTTTTTAAACTCGATGTATTTAAAGCCAAAATCCGTCTCCCTTATGTAATAAACATATGTGACAAAGGTGCCAAAATTGTTTTCTTATATAAACAACTGTTTAATTCGAGTTAAAACGTATTGCTCATGGTGTTTCGACGAACTTATTCGTGTATTCGTCGGTATTTAAAGTTGCGAATATAAATCTCACAACCCTAAGTGGTACACTATTGTATTCAATGAATTACTCGCTCGTATTCGTGTTGTACATGCTCCCGCGGGAATGTTTATACATCTAAGTTGCGCAATGTTGCAGATTCTGTCTCAAAACACATTTCCCAAGCAAGATGAAATTGTTAAGTACTGAACGTTTAGATGCACACTCCAGGGATGATGTAAGTGGGTATGCATTCTTATCTTAAACGAGTTTCATTAATAATCCGTGAACGTCTTTTTAGGATGTAACAAATATTTTAACAGAAAAGGAACCGATTTCAATTTGATGACGGTGAATTTCATTTTCATTTTCATTTCCTATTTTCCCCTCTCATACAAAAAAAGAATTATCCAAATCGGTTAATAAATGAAGGAGTTTTGAGGTAACAACCGTGATAAACAAAAAAATACGAATTGGGAGACTATTCTCTTACGACACCCTGTTCTACCAGCATGGGATTGGGGGAACATTCCGGGCCGCCCCAATATGGCAATAACTACATATCGTCAAATGTCCCTTCAGCTCCTTGATAATAAATATAATAGGTAATAAAAACATTTCATTGACTAGTTTACTTCTCGTATTTTACCATAGCTTTTCTAACACAATGCCCTCGATAAAAATAATGACATCGAGGGGCTTTTTATAAAGGTATGGGTAATAAGATATTATCTACAAGAAGGGTGTAACAGGAACTAAGATGGTGGCTGATAGGGGTCGCTTCCTGCCTTTGGACGACGTCTCAAATATACATACGTTCCAGGCTGTTATTTTACACCAGCAAACACTCCTTCACTACTTCATGGGAACGACCTTAACTTTGGGCTTCATTGTGCTATGACAAAAGGTTTTTAAGAATAACGTTTATAGCTTTGCTTCTTGTACGGCACGGCGTCTTATTGTTGCAGATATCCATGGGAGACTTTGATCACTGATTTATTTAAAAAGGAGAGAAAGAAATTAATCATATTTAATTTTTCATAATAAAAAATGGTAGCCACGACCTAGGATTTTCAACAGGGCCGCAGGAGTTCATCTGTAGTCCAGTCAGGCGATTGTTTCAATTGATTGACGTAAGTTATCACCTGAGTTCGCTGTCTGCTTCTTTGTTTCATTCTAATATAACAGTTTCCTGCTTTTGTACATCAGTACTTAGTACTGCCTGCAATCAGTTATAACGCATTATAAATTTTAATAATCGATAAAGTGACAGGCTAATGAGTAATGTTTTTAATTAACTTTGTTATTTATATCATTCAATAAGTGAGCGACCGACAATGAAATATTATTTCACGAATACTCTTTCACAAGTATTTCGTTTCAAAATAAAATACCAAGTAACTGTTAGCAAACAGCGCAGGATCAGATTTTAAGTAAAACTTGATTGGTTATACATAAATTATAAAACCTATGACCACCATATATGTATGTTGCGGATATGATTCATAGTAACGCATTAAATAATTTCATATTCGGTTTTTAGATTTAATACTTTCGAGTGTGACATTGACTATGACACGGTCTGAGGTGATCAATTGAATTGATCCTATTTTATTCAATTCTGAACGATTGTACTTCTTTTTATGTAACGGAAATATAACTTCAATTATAATTAATATCTTGACATAATTTATTCTGTATAATTTCATGTAAGTACATGATAAATATATATATTAGTATATATATATTTATGTATTATTTATACTTTTTTTGTAACATCTACCACATCTTATCACAAACGCGCAACGGTTGACTGGTAGAGAATGCCGTAAGGCCGTGTTTCAGGATTTTGAGATGTAAATTTTGGAGACTTAAAAATTAGAATGTGAGCATAACTAAAAATCAATACTTGAGTCCAATCCTACCTGATGGTAAGTGCCGATGTAGCATAGACGAATTACAAATTCCATACTGCATAACATGAGAATGTCTTCAGCTTACCGGCGGCGCACTGCATTGTAAGCCCTGCGGCGTTGCAACTTTATATCGAGTAGATTTCCGATATAGTCAAGAGGTATTTTCTAATGTGAATTCATTGATTTTTCATTGATAAACAGATCCAGCTTGGAGATAATTCAATATTGCATTTATGCAATATCGAATACTTAAAATAATTTACTCATATTAATTACGTTTTGATAGTGACGGTTGTCAAAAACACTGAGCATGTCAAATTATGTGTATATGTTATGTGTGTGCAACCAAAACGCGAGTACACCATAGCATAATAAAGCCTATATAATAAATCGCATGATGTAGGTACAGAATGTTTCAATGTTCATACACTTACACCCCGGTACTCGGATGACTTTTCTTGCGGGTACACAAACGAGACAACAGAATCACCTATGATCCGAGAATAATAATTTATCTGTCACATATATGCTGTGGCCGGCAATCGAATCCCTTCTTCTCGATTGGCAGCTAGGATCAACGAACATGTAGGGGTGTTAGTAAGTAAATTCAATAAAGGTCAACAATGAAAACTCGGGTAATCATAGAGTGTTAAGACTTTTGGAGCTGTGTTGTTACTTAGAACTGTATTTTTTTATCTTTACCTAGCAATAAAAAAATCTTGCTGAGCTACAGACATTAGAGCTATTCATTTTTTTACATAATAAGTTAATACTTGCCAACGATCCCACTTGATTGTATGTGGTGATGAAGGCTAAGGTGTGAAATGCACTAACTTATAATAGATTATTCACTCTCCTCTAGTTAAAGGGATTAAAAGCTGACTAGGTTAAAAATTGCATCTCCATTTAGTAACTCCAAACGTAAGTAGCGACCGCTTTAATTGGCTTGTTATGCATCCAGATATTATATCCACAAACCACCTTGTGAACTAAACACATAGTGGTGAAATTGTTGACAATATTAAGATGAAACACAACTACCAGCGGCATGAGAATGAGCGGTTTAATAAAATTCAAGGCGGTATGAACTATTCCGAGCTGTCGTGTTCCCGCCATGCTGCATATTTATGAGTTAATCACGACCTGCAGCTGTTGCCTACTGCCACATTACCGCTGAATGTTTACAAGCATACATCGCATAAGGTTCTAGTTCTAGTACATCCCAGTGATCGCGGAAGGTTACGTAAACGCTAAAAGAAAACATGCTTATAATTAATTATTAAAAACGGAAAAGGTAAATATCTACATTACATAAAGTATTTCGTTATATAACACCTACCTCAAATTTTCCGCATCTCCATGGTTTGGCTGGTAGATAATGCCATTAAGCATTATGTCCGCCCTTTGTGATCCGTAGTGGTTTCAATGAAGTGTAAATAAATAAATGAAGAAACATTAATCTGTGAAAAGGAATCATTTCTATCTAATCTGTGACTTGGTTGTAAATAAGCAGCAAGTTAAAGTCCGTTTGAAGACCGAGTCTGAGAAATACAAAATTCTTAGAATTCATTAGATACTTATCGTATTTCTTTTTATTGCAAATTGTATTCGAAAGTATTACTAACTAATGGCCTGCTTCGACTTTGTTCGGGTCAGACAATCAATTATACATGACAGCCTGAGTCCATCCGGAATAATATACCTTTCAAATGGTAAAAGAATTGTTCTAACAGATGCCTTAGTTCCGGAGATTAACCTCCGTATAAACTTAGAAAATTAGCACCCTCTCTTTATAATGTTAGCATAGATATTGTGTTTATTACATAATAACGTTACAAAAATGTTTTAACGGTTGACTACATCATACTAGGCTATCATTACGGCAGATTAGAACATTACGTTTTGTAAATCTTTCTAAGCTTTAATTAATTTTAGTTAAATATTATGTTTGTTTTTTTTTAATTTACATTTTACCATTCTTATAGTACAAGGTTAAATGTAATTATAACAGAAACAGTTACTCTAGAACGTCTAAAATCAACCATAACCAGAATAAATTCCGGGATTCGTTTCATCTTCGCATTGCTGCAATTTTCCATTATGCACCATAAAGTTCACGGAGGAGCTCGTAATTATTTAGGTGGTCTATTTACCGGCGGCTCATAACCGCGTCGCGTATTATCTGCGCGATTTATGACCGTATGCTAAACGGCACACGAACACGCGGTTATTTTAATGATATTCTCTAATACGTCCATCAAACGGGTTATGTGTGTGTTAGGAATAATTTATCTTCATTTCCTAATTAATACTAAAGCAGGAAAAAGTATATTTAAGTTAAATATAAATCAAAATATATGTTTGGAAAGAGACCGCTTTGGTTGTAGTTGAGATGATATTTCCTCGCTATTTAAAAGGAAGTT
>PDGT01000003.1:11085933-11096936 GCA_003671415.1 Megathymus violae
TATTTAAGCCCCTATTTGTTTTTATGCCAAATGTATCGTAATAAAAGAAATATAAATAAGTGTTTATACACTCACACCTCCGCACTAGGATTCCCTGTGTCGCAGGTGGCATGGACATACACAAATATGACATTACACACATGCATGACGCGAGAATAAACATTTATCTGTCACGTAAATGTCTACCCCGGACGGGAATCGAACCCGGGACCCCTTGCTCGCCAGGCAGGGTCACTATCAACTGGGCTATGGGGTCGCCTTACAATGACTTTGTTGTTAATGAAGTTTAAATAAATCAATTAATAAGTGTTTTTATACCAGAAATTTATACGTCAACCAGGCTAAGATAGTAAGAGAAAGAGCACTATAAGTTTAAAGTGTTATAATCTTTAGTCGGTGCTATCGTAATTATTTAGTTGGGTCTATTTCCCCGCGGCTCACAATCTATGCTATTTATGGCGTCATGCTAAATGACATGCGACCACGAGGCTATCTCCACGCGAGACTAGAACTCGCTCGGGTTACGTTGCTTAAAAATGTTTACATTAGTTAATTCAAAAGTTATAAGAACTTTAGCTTTGGTCTATGAGTGGTTTACTTGAAGGCATGGGTCTGTTTTAATAAGGCCAAAAGCATATGCCATTCCAGTGTGCATTGATAGAGGCATCAGTGTCCTATTTATTATCCACATAAGCTTATTTGTCACTCCAAGTTGTGATATTGATAACCCTAAAATAAGGCCGTTTGATGAATAATCTATTAAATTTACTTAAGTTAAAGATGCCCGTATTATATTAATTTTAATTTAATGTGCGCTTGCTATTTCATATAAATGTTTTTTTTTCTGTAATCAATGTTATTATTACTCTCATAAAATCGCAGTACAAGCTTGTACAGCTCACACTGCTATTATGCACTGTCCGAATGGGTCGCACTAAAAATCAATAGATATTGACCGCATCCTTTTTCACCTTGTGGGGTAACTTTATTTATGCTGTCTGCTATAATATGTGTTTTTATTAATGTGATTTTAGTGTTCATGAAAAAAATATTATTTATCACAGCTATTCGAAAAGAGTTAGTTTATTTTATGTAAGCAGAGAGCAAAATAGCTCTATGATCCATATGGAGGAAAAGCGATTTGAATTTGGAATGTGGACATTTTTGTAAAAGTTCCAATCACTAAAAAGGTCAATCATGAACATTGTATGAACAAGTAACAGGCTGTATGATAAAGTAAAATGCGCGAGCCGAATTAAAAAAATAATAATATGACGAGTTAAAAAGAAATATGACGCAGATTAATGCAGGAAATGTGCAATATCAATGCAAAATATAATCACTATCCTTTGCTGCATTAAACAAAAAATAAATGATAAACAATGAAATGTTATTACCACGTGTTAATATTCCAAGAAAATAAGAATTATTCTTACAATGATAAGTGATCTTCGTATACATCAAGTGTCTTTCCCTCTCGATTGATTTATTGTCTCCGTAATAATAGAGATGGGCGGGTTTGTCAGGAAAATCAAGAAGATTTATTATAAGGTCCGATTTCCTCTGCAGATAGATTATATTATCGCTAACCGCGAAATTTAATGAAATTGGCTGCTACCCGTGATAAATATTATTCACTTTTTGATTTAATACTAGCGGCCCGCCACGGCTTCGCACGGGTGTACTTTTATTTTTAAACATTTTGAGATATATTTATAATTTTATCTTTATAAGGGACATATTCGATGTTGCATATGTCTGCTGCGTAAGGAGCCGACCGCGCGACTATCTATTTCATAGATGTACCCGCCCCGCACTTCGTGCCCCCTCCCTCGTCGCCTTACTACTCGTCGCCTACGCTACGGCTGCTTTGCGGGGGGCTACACTGGTCATTGCGCGGGTGCGGTGGTGTTTATATTCCTAAATTCGTAAAATTTTCTGAACGGAATGTCCGATTTGAGTAATTCAAAAGTTATCTATAGATATTGAAACAGTTTTGAATATGAAATTATTTATTAGCATTAATACGAAGGTATGGTTATCATGGTCTGATTTTGGTCAGCTTTTAAAATGTAAAAAGTGGTTATAGTGACATAACTACAATAGTTGGACCTATAGTATTGCAAAGTTATTTGTAGATATTGACATGTTCTCTAATATTGTAGAAAATTGTTTTGTTCTATCATCAATAGTTTCCGCAGCGTATGCGATGAAAGAAATTTTTAAGCAATTTTTTTTACACCTTGGTTCACCTTACTGAAGTTTTAGCAAGGATTCCTTATTTTTTCTAGGAATAAATATAGCCTATGTTACTCAGGGATAATGTAGCATTCTAATGGTGACAAAAGAATTTTTAAAATCGGTTCAGTCGTTTTTGAGTTTATTTGTTAGAAACATACAAAAATACAAAGGTTTCTTCTTTATAATATTAGTATAGATTTGATTTTGAAGCGTCATGTACTATTCGGATTGTGTGTAAGCCTCGCGATGACGTTAACTTAATTTGTATTATATTTTGTGTATTCGGACTGTACTAGCAGCTTAATGTTTTTGTGATCCGGCTAGGAAAAACTAAAATAGATTTGTAGTGTATTGACATATGAAGGTAGTAGATATATTATTTTTTAACCACCGTCATTGTTATTGTAATAAATCAGTCTCGTTTGGAACCTTCTTGCGTTCGATTGCAAATCCTTCAAGATTTAACACAATTTTCTTTTTAAAGATAACATTGATATTTCGTATTGGAGTACGGAAGAAGAATATTCTCTCGAAAGTTTTTTGATCGAATTCTTTTTGCATGGTTTCTTTCATGAATAATGAAAAAGTAATGAAAGAAGTCGCTCCTATGCAAAATACTATTAGTTGAAAGGTTTAATGAAGAGCGTAGTATTTTAGTATATACTTACCTATATTTAATACAGTATAAAGAGGAGAAAATAGATTGTTTAAGACTGAATAAACGTGAAAACTGATTGTATACACTTTTATCGAATGTGCCATATTCAGATTTAAGATAGGAACGATATTGGGAAATGTAGTTAAATTAATTATTTATTAATAAAGCTCGAATGATGTCATGTGCGGCAGTAAGTATTTTTGTAATTAAAAGACTGTATTTTCAACCCAATACACTGAAGATCAATAATGAGCTTAATCTATCGAGTGCTATTAGAGTCTATACATACAAACGAATATCATTTTTATATACATAATTTAAAATTAAAGAAATGACTCTGATCTCAAAGTCATCTTTTATAATAATAGATCACAGCGGAATAGTGCAAATGTTCCACATAAAGAAAATTTATCACCCTTAAGGTTTCCTTTATTGCTGCAGATATCCGGTTTTCAGCATGCCGTATTTATTTAATAGTAATACGCTACATTATTATATTTTTCTTTTTCAGTGCACTCAATGAATACTATATATAACATTTCATTTACGTCATACGCACTTTCATTTCTAGGTATTTGATTATTCCGTCTTTTTACGCAGAATCATTGTGGAATGTTTTGTTGGTATGTTTTATTGTGTAACTGTTTTCTTAGGTATTTGGTATCACGAGTTTTGTATGTTTTCAAATTGGCGGATGAACTTTTCAAATATTTCTCACTAAAAGTTACCTAGGCTGCCAACCACGCAATTCTTAGTTAATACAATTGATCATTTGTGAACGTAACATTTCATGGCTATTAGTATTTATTTCCAGACAATGAATGGACGAGTTAAATTTGCCGTGATTAGTTCGGTGGCGGTTGTAAGAATCCGAGTACAATTAAACAACTAAATGAAGCCGCGTGACGACAGACCGATTCGTCGCTTACTTTATTCTCTTCCCTTCGTCATGTCCTTTGTATTTTACCCTTTTATTTTACTTCGTAAAGTCGCGGTGTCATCACGTTCTACAAATAACGGGTTAAATAAATGGATGGCCTTTTAGGCAAGCCCAGATACTTCTCAAATCCTTTGATGTTAGGTAATAGATCGGTTCATCACTTGCTATTGACACAAGAGTTATGAGCGTTTTAACTATTGTCTATTAATAATATATGGACGCCTCATGATATCCGTTAGACCGTCTGAATATTTCGAACACCGGTAGTGAATAAACTTGGTGAACAATTGCACTATGTTGAAGAAAGTGGGCCCTCATAAATTATATACCAGCCAAGTTGGTGTTCATAAATCTGTGCGCCGCCAACAGAGCTTCCGTGACAAATCCAGCTCCTCTTGTGATAAATGTATATTCTAAGGACACATTTTTATCGTTATGGAATTTAAACGCGCATGCAGTACTCGAGTAGATGCTGCAATATAAAGGACCTTAAGATGTAACTGACATTCAAGGGCCAATAGGAGTCATTGAGGAAAGAATTGGAGCGCTTATAGCCTGATGACGTACGTTAGTATAACCGATCGACCGATTAAGCGATTGACCGCTAGTGGTAAAAATTCTTTATCAAAATCATGGTTTGGAGGGTTCGTGAAGTCGTCGGTGTCAGTTTTCAGTAACTAGCAATTTTATTATGTCATATCATAGATATATGGGTGTTATAAGACACTTGGATTGAGCAACCAACTAAAAATTTACACCACTGTGGACAAAGAAATGTATTGAAGTAAGTTCCAAGCTGTCCCCATTACGAAGATAGAGCGGTGCTTTGCAAAAGACTGCTAATAGACTTTAGTGAAACATAAGAATATCTATAAAATACATGCCTTTCTATGGAGAGTAACACAAAGTCTGCTTAGCAAATCCAATTTGTGGAAACGTCTTGGAGCTTTAAACTTCCCTACAGACTTCATCATTTCAGCCGGACAAGGCCCACTGCTGGGCATAGGCCTCCCCCAAGGATCTCCACAACGATCGGTCCTGCGCTGCCCTCAGCCAGCGGCTACCCGCGACCTTCACCAGATCGTCGGTCGGTTCTCCTAACTATGTGTCCCGCCCACTGCCACTTCAGCTGGGCAATCCTTCGAGCAATGTCACTACACACTTAATGGATGCTATTTGATCATATCAAATCAGTCAAAATTGGATCAAGTGGGTCATATCTATGTTTCTCAGTTCATGCGGTTCATTTACTAAATTTGCTTAATATCATATGATTGGTAAAAAAAATATTATACTGTAATATATATGTACAATGGTATTGTGCAGTGTTCATATTAATAAAAAAAAAATATTGAACTATATGCTTATTTGCAATTAAGTTTAAAAAAGACTTTAGATTTATTTCACACTGCAAATGGATAAAAGTTAGATTGTGAGGTAAGGGGAAGCCACATACTATCCATCCCTGAATGCCAACCAGCTTTCTTTGCTCGTGGTATATACATATAGTGAACATGGGACGAGGCAATGTCGCCAGAACTCTCACCTTGGAAGTCACTGTACCGCCCAGCTTAACCCCAACAAGCTTAATGCTCAAGCATAACAGTAGAGTTCGTTTTTTGCCTGGCTTCCCCCACTCTTCTCTTAGAATCGATTGGGATATGATTTAAACCCACTTCAGGTGCAGTTTTGGAGAGTCAGTTAAAACCGAAGCAGCTTCCGTTTTAGCCAATACGACGCCTATAAGTGACGATGAACACTTACAATCAAGTGGCCTCCTCATTTGCCAGCTATTCATATACAAAACTATAAAGTTATATAACGTTTCCTTATCAAGTTTAGTAACATAATTATGTAAGGTGATTGTTACTAAGTAGCTTGTAGTTTGCCACAAGAGATACGGTTTGCCGAGGGAATAATTAATGACGAGAGTATATAGCTAACTTAGTCCACGCGTAATTTATGTGCGGAAATTTGATTTAACGACACCACGAAAATCCTTCAGGCCTACAATTTAAAGATATACTGTATCAGTACTGAACACCTGCCATTTTACATGTGGCAGAACGTTTGCGTACCTCTTTGTAAAAATAAGTTTCATCCTTTCGTGCTCGTTTCTGGGTGGCCGTGGAGAGAAGTCAAACTTTAGATTTATAGCTCGGCATATTAAACCAGCAATTAGAGGTATAAAACATATTAAATGTATAACGCATGTTGGGCTCAGGATCGATTTTATTTGATTCGACCATTTGAGTTACATGGGAAAGCATCTGCCGAGAGTTCTGCCTATTTTGGATAAGGGACATTATCCGTATTTCCGTAGTATGACTATGAGTTATTGGACGGCATGCTTGATTCTTGCTTACAAAAGTACTTTAATATTCACGATGCTTATGATGCTTTGGGTTTCGGCCTGGACTATGAACTGAAAGTGGAATACTGAGTTTCAAACCATGTCGTCCAGTATTACGTATACAGTTTCTTGGACCTCTCCAATCTCGTCTCTTACCAAGTGCTTTTTAGAAAGATGGCAGATAGGAGTGTATCGAAGGATTTGCTTAATTTACTTCGGTATTAGTATGCAAGCAACAAATAAAATATAATTGTCGAACAGTTGCTGTAAATCACAGAGTTTGGAGTGTGGAGTAAAGCAGGGGGAGTTGACCTTGCCCAAGCACTTAGACGCAGCAAGCGTGTAGAAAGTCGGATTAATAGTGTCTTTTAATAAGATCAGCTACCCGGACGACATGGTGTTGTCGGGTCCGACTGTGAATGTGTTCAGAAAAATGTTTATGATATATGAGGCTCATGCTACATCATATGGCCTCGTATATAATGAAAAGAAAAGCGAATACATAATGTTTAAGGCCAACCGGTAAGTGTATTGAACCTATGCCAGCAAATAAAATGCCTATAACATTACTTTACCAACAACTTTAACAACGATGTAGACTCACACTCCGTAGGGTGCTGGCAATTCGATGCAATAGTAGATTTAGTATAGATTTGGAATAGTAGATTTGCGTGTTGGTCAGACCAACATGCAAAATTACTTTTCAAAGGTCAAAATTACATTTTCAGGGCATATTAGCAGGTTCATTTTTGTAGTGTCTCCCAATTGTTAGCACGTTCCCAAACCGACAGCTTCTATGCCGTAAAGAGGAAAAAGATGACGTCTTGAGGAGTATCAGGAGGAATAACAACATCATCCTAAAAATGATTACTAAGGCCATGTTTGCCTTTTTGTGTTAATGTAAAAATAAATAAATGTAATCGATTGAACAAGGCTAACACATGATACACGCACATACTAATTTATTTAAGTACTAGCAAACTGCCCTCGCTTCGCTTCGGGAATTATTAAATTAATTTATGAACGACGACGACGAATTTAACGAAATCGGTAAGGTCATTTCTGAGGTTAGCGCGAACAAACGTACAGACAAACGGTCAGTTTTGGGTTCTATTGCGTTAATAAAGGCCCGTATTAATAGTTATTCTCATATATCGTTCATGTACAGAAAGCGATCAGTTGGAATTTTACTATATGTATAGATTTACTTTTGTCAATTGTATTATTGCAGTTTATTTTAAAATAAAAACCCTGAAAGTAGACTGGGGATATGTAAAAGCCCCAACTTGTGGACAAACTTGTGGATGGATTTATAAGTTTTTGCCTAAACCATAAGCACAAGTGCTCAAATATGATGGTGCGTCTTTAGAATTTAGAAGACCTCAATGTCTAGTAAGTGAAGTGTAGGTGTGCGCTGACATCGGACCCCGTATAAACTTTTTGTCCTCGTTAATCTCCGACATCGAGCGAAGTTTAGAAGCCATTAGGGGAAACGACGATCGCTCCTGCCGCGGCAGCGATGCCGCTCGGTAAATCGGTGCTACAAAAGTACAACTATAAATACATTTTTACTGTAGGAATCGTTACGTGAATTTATATGGAATAAACTAATAAACATTTATTTTATTTCGGTAGCCAACGAACGAGCAGACGGTCTCACTGAAGGTTCTCATTGCTTTCCGTGCAGGTTTGCAACACTGACACGATGACATCAAAGGAGAAGTTGGAGAAAACGCTTAATACTAGCTCTACGATATTACAACCGAAATATGTAAAAACATTTCATTACGGGGAGGGTGGTAGCTAGTTACACAGGTACAAATCTTTCCCACCACGTATGCGTACGCTCGGGATTTGATTGGGCGGTACAAAGCCTATGTACCACTGAAATGGCAAACCATTTTTTTTTAAATCATTTATTGTGTTTTCAAAATTTACAGAATTTTACACAGTATTGTTATTATTTCACATATACACTGCACCATGTGAGTTGGCAGGGGGCGACTGCGATTTGATATAATTTGCGGCCCTGTTCGTCACATGATGCAAACATTACTTGCAGATATAAATCTTGTATAGGCATGAAATATTTCGTATTTCTACGATTACATTATGCGCAAATATTAATTACATTTTGTTCACAAGGAGGAACCATTTGCCATAGTCTCACAAGTTCAAAAGGATGCACGAGCAACAGGGAAGGTTGGCTTGAGTCCGATGAACAAAAGAACACTGGGATTTTCAATCTTCGTGTATTAAAATGAAATGTAATGAAACCTTCATATGATCGATCAACGAAGAAGTCTTTACAGGTCAATCGTGAGGATCGTACGGAATTAGACGCGATTCAGGAACTCATTGAGTTTGGCAAGAATGTTAAGTGTAACATGATACCTACTACCCACATATATAATTATCAATTTTGTTTAAATATTATTTTGTTTCATATTATGATAACATTCTCGAAATAATGCAATCATTGTCGAAATAAAGTCTATTGAACGAACGATATTGTTAAACAAGAATTGGTAATTTTACGGAACTTGAGCATTTAACGGTTGAAAATTTAATGCGATTATCAATTCTATAATATACCACGACTTTTTTTCATATTTGAGGCTGTTGGAAGTTCTTATACTATATGATTATGACTTAAGCATCAAGTTCGAACACAGTGAGTGAATTTGGTCTGTTTTCATAACAGTCAAAAATGAACAGAGTTTATATTGTAAATGTGAAATGGGACTAGAATTATGAAAAGTGGATTGCTAGTATCGGTACCTACTAGTGCAGTGAATCGTTTTATTCAGTCAGCGAGAATATCTATCACAATATTGGCCAATAATAATGTAGACAAGTACATAGTTTCTTGTTTGGATTCGACAAATTCATCTTTAAGATTCTGAACAGTATCTACCTGAGTAGAATTTCTGTTAGTTGTACTAAGGAGTTAGAATTGCTGTGCGATAGTACCTTTGAGTATCGAATAAAGAAGTTTGATATTTTTCTCAAATATTTTTAAAGTCCAATTTTATTCAAAGCGTGTTTTTTTTAATTTTTTATTTCATTTATTTCTTTTAAAGTTCAGTGTTTGTGTTCTCTAAATGAGAATCTTTTATTTATTGCAATAGCTATAATAACATTTTAAAAATCGTTATGCTCTTAACAGAATTTCTATGCTATCTTTCACCTCGTGTTTCACGAAATAAATTGTCATGGACAAAAAATGCTGACATCAAATATTTCAGACAATAATATAATTTTATTATATAATATTGAGTATTTAATATATAATTATATTCCTGACTTCTATGGCTATAACAAATTGCAATGCAAAGCAACTTTTAGCATATACTTTTCTTTTAATCGCTTATTGTTTTTGATATTAGGATATTTTTTGATATTTGATTCTGACATCTTTAACTCTACCTAGACTCTACCTCGCTTTGCTTCGGGACTCTGCTTGACATTTACAATACTAATTTAACATCAACTCATTTTTAGACAAACTTTTTTTTGTAAAGTATCTACAATCTTACATCATTACAGGCTGAGAAGTTAGGACTTAATAAGAACACATGTTACTGAAATACTATGATCATTGTAGTTTCAGGAGTAAAGCAACCCTCGTTAGCGTTCAGTGAAAATCAATGAAATAAAAAAAATATACTTAATGCTTTCGTAATAAATGCATTAAGTTTGATAAAATATAAATAAAATAAATGACAAACAAACGCTTACGTAGCTTTCAGCTTTCAACAGTTGTAACTCAGTAGTAGCAACGTGGGCATCCCGCAGGGGAAACTGGAATTCGTAATTCTTAATTTTTCAAATTACATGCATATTACAAATGAATTAACGCTTGCTTCGGTGACGGAAAACATCCTAAGGAAACCTGCTTACTTGAGACTTCTTAAAACGATCTCAAAGGTGTGCGAAGTCTACCTATTCGCATTTGGTTAGCCCCCAGCCCAGAGTGAGACAGTGTCGTAGTACGGCTTGTAATGAATGAATGGTTTTCTGTATTGCGAGTATTACACAGAAAATGAGACACAAATTACAGCTGAGAACTAATCAACATTTATCTACCACATTGAGTTCTCTCCTGGTTGAAATCAAACTCAGGACCCGTCCTTTCGGCATATACGAATTAACACTAAACCTACCGACACATTTATATATACCTATTTTCACCGATGGCGTTCAAATGACCGCTTATGAAATAAACATTATATCTTTTCCAGTTGATTGTAATTAATACAGAAACATAAACAGCATAAACAATAAACACAAAATAATTATCATATAATAATAAAAAAAACATTTCTTTTATAAAGTCTCAAATGTGGTCATTTGACCACTCTGGTAGGTTTAGTGTTAAGCTATGGGATCGTTTATTATACAGTATTGCTAACAGACAGCGTGTGGTGGTGAGAGTGATGTCGGTAAGCAGATAAAATTGTTCTTTTTTATATTACCACAGCGTAACGAACTCTTCAGTACAGTCGTCCAACAGAGATGTCATGAAAGGTAAATAAATTATAAAAAAATTCAAGAACGAGAATTGGAGGTAATTTCTTTTTATCTTTTTGCATACCCGCTTTTTAATTATTTATTACAAGCTACCAGCCCCAATTTCGCACGGGTTCAATTTGTTAATAAAGTAAAAGACAAGTGCTTTTAACAAAAAATATTAAATACTAGTAAATGCCCTCGCTTCGCTTCGGAAAAACTACCGAACGCTTAAAGATAGCATCTGCATTTTTCAGGGTTTTTATCGTTCTTTGAATTACAAATATATATATATATAT
>PDGT01000003.1:11096966-11142195 GCA_003671415.1 Megathymus violae
ATTTATAACTTTTTTATTTATGGAAGGATTGCAATGAAACAAACTTAAAAACAAACTTTAAGTATTAAGTGATGCTTACTGCAATACATTAGTGAAAACCAGAACAAAATCGGTTAAGCCGTTTCTGAGATTATCGGGAACAAACGCACATACAAAAATTCTAACAACTACTGTTTTTAGTTCTATTGCGTTAAAAAGGCCCCTAATAATATTTTTTCTCTTATATCGTTCATGTAGAGGAATCGATCAGTTAGAATTTTATTATATGTATAGATGTTTATTCTGTGTGTTTTAATCTTCAATTGTTTAAGCTGTGTGTTGTTTAGTCGAATAGTCAGTCAGTCAATTTGTCAAGAAGGGATTTATCCAATTGAATCTTTCATTGAATTGAACTCACATTTTTAATCAAGTTTTTTATTCAAAGTTACCGTCCAAATTACGGATGTTTCCAAAAAAAATATTTCGTATAAACATTGTCCTGACAATTTCAAACAAAAAAATCAGGAATTTTTTTTGCCATTCTCAAGTAATGATTTTGCGTACATATGAAACTAGATTTTTATTGATAGAGATACATATATGTATAATATTATTTTGTATCATGTGATAACCCTGCCTAAAAGACACCATATAAAGTTTTCGGTGTTTGCTCAGACATCAAAAGTTATGGACCACTGTATGTACTTACACTGTGATACTTCGCTGGAGCACTCCAGCTTGGCAGAGCTCATGCCGTCTTGAATTTTATTAAACCTTTTACGTTTAACCCGCCACTCGCGGTCTGTCGTCTACATTCTTGCGTCTTAGGAGCCGCGAATGTTCTGTTTATTTCAAGATATATTAACAGTTTGTAGCGGAATGCAATAGAATTTTATGTGCATTGCAATTTGACGCGAGAAATGTAAACTGTAGTTATCGCTGTGCAGAGATAAAGTATTAATAATGAGTTAAGATTTTGCACAAAGGTTGATTAATAATTAAATTAACTGATGTTAAGAATTAATAATATGTTTGTTTGCACTGGTATAAAACATTCTTAGTTTCGAGAGAGAAAGAGAGAGAAAGCGAGAGCATACGACGGTAATTTTAGGGTAGAGGCGAATTTAACTATTTTTTACAAAATAAACTAAAGATCCTAATTGTTATTTATTCTGTGTTATTAGAAGGAAATAATTCTGGAGACTATAATATTGAATCTAATTTGATATATAAAATTGAAATATAACATTGAATCTAGTTTGAAATTGATAGACATGTGATGGTCACGAGAAGGATTATTCCGTATGCTATTAAGTTGACCAAAAAAGCACCTATAAGAAGGCCGAAAGATGGACACTGTCGGAATTAAACTGGGTAGTGAAGAACTTAACGTCCCGCATGAGATGAAAATATTATCTTGTAGGATGTTGAGCAAGTAAGGTTGGCATGCGCTCTATGATGGAATGACCATATACTCGAAACTACATAATATTATATAAATAATAATTTTTGCATAACTATCTGCACTTGATAAATGATCACGAAAAATAACCAATTAGAATTGCTTGTGCTATGACATTTGAAAATTGAACTTGGGGTTATTAAGCCTGTGTTTATAATCAACGCACTCGATATTGCTGGACCTCTTGAAAATACATTATTCATGATCCAATATCAATAGATTAAAATCCCAATCGAATAGATCAAAGTCGATTAAAATCGAAAAGAGACAAAATACGATAGCTCCACAATTTGCGTGCGTCGAATTTAATAAAGAACGCTGATTCAATAAAACACTGCGATTTCATTCCACTGTTTTGTTTGATTGGTTTTTTCGATAACTCATAAAAATTGGTCTCTTGTTTTTTATTTGCATTTATTCTATACTCTACGTTAAGAATTAATCGTGTAATGTTTTAGTGTTTCAAATGCTGTGCCCAAGAGACAGATGATAAAGGGGTTTTCTGTCTACTTCGCGATCAACGTGCTGGTGATGCCATTAATAATACGAATGTTCATAAGGTTTTTGTATGCTGGTGTTACATTAAACATATTTGTTATGACAAATCGGTATGTGTGCCTCATACAATATTTTGGATATGTACATACCTACTCCTATCAAATACATTCGTCTGCAGTGAGGTTGTATCCAGCCCTATTTACCCTGAAGTTTAGCGATCATCCGACCGACTCATACTGACCCTGTTGATTATCCGATCGACTCATATTGACTTTGTTGATTATCCGATCGACTCATATTGACTTTGTTGATTATCCGATCGACTCATATTGACTTTGTTGATTATCGAACGACGCGATGACGTCAAGTCCCGTATGCATTGCACTCTGGGTTCTGTATCGGAGTAGTTTAATCCCGGTTACACTCTAGTACTCCCGGCTTTTGATCAAATCAATTGAAAATTTTTTAGCATTGTAGAGCAATTTTACATGCGAGATTAACTTTTCCTATTTCGCCGAAAAGCCGTGTTGAAGTGTCCATTGATCAGGGTGGCTTAGGAGCTTCTTTTCTAGTTATTAACATGAAACGATATTAAAGTTATACTTGATACTGGATACTTATAAACAACTTCAAAGAGAACTCCACATATTACACGTTTTCAAATATAAAGGATCAAATCTTCAAAGGATATCACAAAGTTGAATTTTTATCCACCACCTCGGTCGACATTCAGGAGTTCGGAGTATTAAACGTAGGTATAATAGCTGTTGTTATTAAATCGATGAATTTTTCACACTTTAGTTTTATGAAAAATATTATTAATTCTTAATGATTTTTCTTGCTACGTAAATAATCATCCCGGCGACGTACAAAAGTCGATAGTTATTCAGAGTGTAGTATACTGTAACATAATGATTATGCTATCGTTACGTTACGTTGTTACGTTACTTCTATTAAATAGGTACACAGTATGTTACAGAGAGGGCTGATAGCCCAAAGGCTTGAATCGATCGTAATGTGATCGGGGAAACGATGTCGAACGCGGGCAGGAATTTTATAGCTGACAGTTAGCAGATGTGTTCTGGGTTTTTTTTCTTTAACCTATTTTGACTATTGATAATCTTTAAATTAGTATTAATATATATATCATACATTGTGCTCGGTGATTGTGACATAATACCAATTTAATAAAAGTAATGCTGGACCCTATTGACATAGTTAATATGAACTTGGAGAAACCTGTTAATTTATTATTATTCGTCTTCATGTGATTCCTTATTAATATGAGTTTAGTTACCAAAAAAACTCCTGTATCGGCCTAAAGGCATTTTACATACTCGTCAAGTACCAGTTCCTATTTTAAATTATCTTTCATTGATAAATTACTATTAATTTTTTATAGTAATGACCAGAAACTGTTTATTGATTTGATGACCATATCTTAATTGATAGTAGCAAACATAAGCACGTCTATGTGTAAGGGCCAGTTCTATTTTTTGTTATTAACGTAAAAAAATCAACAAATTTCATGAACCTTATTACATTAAAGCTAGGCAATGTTTCGTGGTAAATCACATTAATTGGGAGTCCCTCGAAGTGCACTTTACGAGGAGCCATACCGGCGGTAAGTCGGGCCACGCCGTACTCGTAGAAACTGTTGCGGAATAAGCACCGAGTTTATAGATGCAACTTTTCTCAACTGCAGTGTAGCTATGAGATGCAAACGTACTTAACTATATTTTGGACGCCAAAATATAAACCACATTTTGAATGTAAAGTATTTGTATTTTAAAACACCAAATCAGCAAGAACTCGGATGAGACTTAATTGTTTGGTCATGTCAGTTATTTATTAAAATTAATTTTATTGTTTACTGGCTGTGCCTGCGACTTCGTCCGCTTGGAATTTAACAAAAAAGTTATTTAGTAGAAATAAAAGTAGCCTAAGTTACTCCTTATTACATCAGCTACCTGCCAGTGAAAGTACCGTCGAAATCGGTCCAGCCATTTCAAAGATTAGCCGGAACAAACAGACAGACAGAAAAAATTGTAAAAAATGTTATTTTAGTATATGTAACGTATATAAATTAATATGCATGTAGTAAAAAGCGGTTATTTTAATATTACAAACAGACACTCCGATTTTATTTATTAGTACAGATAACGTTAAATTAAAAAATTTTGAGCAATGCTACAAAAATATCATATTATAAAATTGTTCAGTTAATCACGCGAAGTTTATTACAAATGGTGAAAGTTATAATAGTTAAAACACTAGTTAAAAATTCTCCAAAGTGCATTTACTGGAAATAATACCGACCACAAGCTGGCGCTGCAACGTAAGTTTAAGCTGACGCTTGCGGAATCTGGGTTGGATACAGGAGGAAATTCACTCGCAAAAATTGTGTTTTGAATGCTATATAGACTGAAGTGAGGCTTTGTATGGTGTATTTCGTTTTCGTTCGTCCATATAGATTTCAAACCCGTTTAAAACAATTACTATGCAAAATATTGATGAGTGAAAATCATGATGTAATCATTTCACCATTTTATTCAATGATAAAGGAACTGATTCATTATCTTAGGCCTCATTGCTTAATGGAAATAACAGAAATTATAAAGAAAATAGAAATAGTAAAGAAAACTAAAGGAAAATATAATAATATAAAACAGCTCTTATAATATGTTGTTTACCTACTGGAATTTGTAAAACGAACTTAATATGAAAAAACAAATATTCCGTGACTTATCTCACGAAATGAGTTCCCCAAAATATTGTCTTACGTTATAACTCTTGTTACCTTACCGCTCCCAGCTTACATCTTAATAATTGCAAACAGACGCATATAGGTGTAATGCAACCACAAAGAAGTCCCCAATGAGTACTTACGGAAGACTAATTACTGCCGCACGCACGGCATGAACCATATGTTCTCAGATGCCTGTTAAATAACCTCAGATTCATTAACTCGTTATTAAATTTAGTATAGTACATAAGTACACAGTTATTCTCAATACTCTATGGTATATACTACAGATTATTACTTGAAAGTGACCAGCTACCTTTTTGTTGTTAAAGTGCTTTATTTAACCCTGCGGCATATACATATAATAGTCTGTGTCCATCTGAAACAATATACCTTTTAAATGCTGACACAATACTTCCAATAGGCGGTCGTAGTTTCGGAAATTACCGTCCGGATACATACGAACCAGGGATGTTATGGAGCTCCGTAAATGAATCCGAAAAAATTTTCGAATAATTTCGGATAGGGGCAGAATCTAAATTAAAAACGCGTTAAGACAGGTTTTCGTTGTCTGAACCTTGAGTTTGCAGTTTTTATTATTTATTTTTTAAGGTTTTTTTCCATTATTATAATACCTAGACAGAAAGTCAAAATGTTACATTTTAAATACATTAGATATATATTTTGTTTATAGGTCAAAATCATCTAATATCCGTAACCGTAACCGAAATCGGTATAATTCATATATCCGTATCCATATCCTGATCCGAAATTTTATATCCATAGCATCCCTAATACAAAATAGCAAAATTCGCACTCTCTACATAGATAATTGTGGTTATTGTTAACATTTAAATGTTACCGCTATATCCTTATGTATTCAATTATTATAATATTATCGAATATATAAGGCGTTTAACATGTGAAAATCTCTATTAGACATGAATAACCAGCTCTCATCTCTATTAGAAAACTTAGATTCGCCTTACATATACAAATAGCAACAACATTCAAATAATGTTATGAAATAATCACATGTATTACCTATAGCTTTTATATTCGACTAAAATCAATAGAAAATTTTAAACTAACTTTATTTTATGAAATTAAATGAAATCTAAATTACATCTAAGACAGTGAAGCCTCTATGTCGCA
The DNA here is from genome assembly GCA_003671415.1 of Megathymus violae. Classification (NCBI taxonomy): domain Eukaryota; kingdom Metazoa; phylum Arthropoda; class Insecta; order Lepidoptera; family Hesperiidae; genus Megathymus; species Megathymus violae. The sequence goes on from PDGT01000003.1 coordinate 11,102,807, forward strand.
GAACACATTCAGGTCTGAGTGCTATCCAGGGAATTTACAGAAATAAAAATTTAAATGTTATAACTGCGCTGACACTAGAAAAGTCTCGTTAAAGGCATGTCCCGGCGAAAGGAATTCCTCCGCTCCCATGAGTAACTGTACGTCACAACAGTCACGCCACTTAAAAATAATTGCACGATATTCGCACAATACTTTTAGGTAATTTTTTGCAACAAACTAGTTTACCTGTCGACGCAGTTCAGTTTTATTAGTTCGGTTCACTCGTATGAACAGGATAAATTATGGTAATAACTTCACTGAAGGTCTAAATCTTGGATAGTTTAAAAACTGTGAATTAGGATATCTTAATTCGATGCGATTTCTATGCAAATGTATACGATATATTAAAAAGTGATAAGCAATAATCAGGCAAGCAATAAAACGGTTAGTGATGAAAAATATATTTAGAAAATTTGCATAACTCAATGGTCAGTATAATGCTCTCAAAGGTCTGTGAACTCTGTAAATATGCACTTGGTTAGGTTACGGTTAGGCGTTTACGCTCATCATTGTGCAGTGAGACTCGAGCTCCTCAAATTTAGTTATGCGTAGTTATAAATATTAAATAAACATACTGAAGTTGCCTTTTATTTTAGTGATTCACACTTAAACCACGTGGTAGGAGCTCCAGGCAGTTAACAAGGCAGCTTGGGTCAGCGTGAAATATAGAAAGCACGAGCTCTTTCGCAGTTTGCTCCCGAGTAACACGCTTGTTTTAAACATAGTTGTGGTATCATTAGTCACCAGTAAACCCTCTGGGGAATTCTTAGCGACTGCAATTCACCGTGATAAGTTTGTCTGTTGACTGTTGCGTTTAATTAAACAACTCCACGATGTCGCGCACCGACGGACAAATTTGTCTCCCGCTTTGTCCGTGGCGCCTTGATTGTATGGTATTTTTGGGTTTTAACAGTATAACACAATTTGTGGACATTTTGCAGAGTTGAGATTGTTTTTATTTTTCGCGTTATTTTATTTCTGTTTAATTTGGTTTTAAGTGTCTATAAATTGTTCATCTTTATCCTTGTGATAATCCTTCATCTTTTTCATATATACTATATCTGTTGTTTTTCTAAATGAGCGCTATTCAGAACTATGGCGCGATGTCTGAATGTAACTCTCAAATAATAAATACTTAATCTTTACTTAGCATGAATAAGCAAACAGAAATTATTAAGGTTTAAATGTGAGACAACAAAGGTACTAAAGTCTCAACAAAAATACGGTAATGCTTCGTTTTGTTTTAGTCTCTTTGGGGATACAGTCGTATTTTTAAAGATGAAATAAATTTATTGTATCCTTGTTTATGTAATTTATTTTTTATACATTTAAGAAAAACTAAGTTCTTAAACTTGTAATAGTGGGTAAGTCGTTAGTGGGTTACTTGTTAGGAGGCTGATTATAAGTTAATTACTATTTAATTATATTACAAATTTATAATTTTGCATTATCAGTTATTAAAAAGTTCTGGGTTAGCTTGACCTTTATATAATTAAGTTATAAGGGTTTAAAATGAGTAATGTTTGGATAACGAGAAGTAATATATAGAGACATGCTAACTTTAGTTAAGAATTATACGTATAATAACAAATTCACCTTTATATGGATAATATAATCATAACATAATTATATGATTTATGTATGTAGATAAGTATTTATATGGTTATATATATAGAATTAATCAATTAAAAATAACAACATTTACCAACTCAGCTAGTGTATTATATAATTAAATATTTTTTTTATATAAAATTTATATAATTAATGTTTCATATATATTTAAACGACAACATGAGTATATTTCATAAATGTAGGAAATAGATTATATATGATTTCTTCATAGAACGCTTTTTAACTAATTACAGAATTTTGATAAAGTTTTTGAATGAGTTTATAACGTGGTTTACTGATGGATGCGTTGGTTGCACTGATGAGATGGGGTTGTGTTGAACCCTACACAACTAATGAAGGTTATTGTATATTAATGAATGAACGAAAAAATAATGAAAGGAATAAAATAATGAATTAATTAATGATTGGATGAATGGAGGAATTAATGAATATTTTAATTGCGGTAATTGTGGTTACGTGGGTTCTCAATTATTATTGGTTACGTATCTTACAATTAGCCATTTTTATAGCGTGTAAAATTATAAAAAATGTGATGAAAAAAATGTATTATTCATCATACCATTGAATAATTAAAAGGCATACCGTGTCGAATTTCGACTACAATGAGAACCTTTATATACAAAGTTTTATATTTACTAAACTATTGAATAAATAATAAATTAACACTATTTAAATTAACTTAATGCTACATTTTCAAACGTTTTAGTAAATGATCTCACATATGTTGCGTCTAGATGCGAATCTGACTCGTGTGTTTTGTTTGCGGTATCCTTATTACTGTATTTAAGTCGTTTAAGACGATTTGAAGTTCCATTAGCTGAGTTGGTTGTGGTGTTTGTTTTTAGTGTTATTGTACACTTGTGCTGATACAAAGAATTAAAATATAATATTAATGTCTTGAAATTCTGGTGTAATTGCATTATTTTATGTAACTAGTCGAACAACGACCAGATGAGTCACCTGATGGTAAGTAGTCACCATCGCCCATGGACATCAGTAACACCAAAGCCATCACCGAAGTGTAGCCGACCGAAATGAAAACAGGGACCTGCATTAGTCCTTAATTCTTGTTTCTTAAGGATTCAATGTGTTAGCATTTATAAATTAGAAAGTCATGTAATAATGTTTATGAAATATAATAAAATGTTTATGAGTAACTATTTGTTGTTAATGTAAAATATGTTTATCTATGAGGGTTATTAAATATATGTTTAGAAAATAAAAATAAAGATTGTCATTAGATGTCAGAAAAAGAAAGGAAGGAAAAATCTAAGACGCAGTTTGAATCTAAAATTACTTTAAATATAATAATTTTAAAAGGAGGTATTTCAAGATATAAAATTAACTATTCAGAATTAAAAGAGTGATTGCAGGAGCAGATGTTTTATTATAATTATAATTGTTAACAAATCTAACAACATTTTTAACATTACGTAACGTAAAATAACGTAAGATGATACTTGAGTTAAAATTAACCGCATTAGTACATTTATAAAATACGTACATTTAATGATTTTGAATTGAAATTTAAAATATTGTATCGTCATGTGTAATTCGATCCGATGCGACGCAGTGAGATTTGAGTTATTTCGATTGCTTGTTATGAAGATAAATGTTAAGATGGTCGTATGTTGTACATCCTTTAGCCCAAGCCAACCTCCACGGTTCGTGGTGCACCCTACTGAACAACAGACGAGGCTATGGCCCTAGTTCCCTTCTGTTGGAGTTCGCTGGGCTCTGTATAACCCAGTCTAATCCCGATGACACTTTCATAGTTGTAGAGTTTCTTGCCCGTCTGGCTAGCTACCAAGCTCTTTCTAAATTCAACCGTAAAATATTTCGTACGCATTTTATTCGCAATGTTGGAGAGCCAGTCATAATGAGCAAGATTTTTTAAATCAATTAATAGCTCCGTATGTATTCTTTTATACACTAAGGGTTTATTAAGCGAAGGTAAGGATTCTCTCGTAATTATAGCAATAAAGAATAAAAATGATACCTCTCCAGTAGATCATCAATTTGATAAGGGCATTAGCGAGAAGATGAGGGAGGTAATGTGGGGCAAATACTTATTTACTCACCGGCTTACATGGGCTCATTAGGGTGGACGCAGATTATACGTAAACCAGATTTAAGATAGCAGATCAGGAAATAAAGATTTTAAGTTCGGAAATTTGTGGTTACGCATCTATTGTTTTTAGGATAGATTGTAAACGGAAATAAATCGATCAAGACATAGATGGAGCATCTCTTCTCGTGCTGATAGAAAACGTGAGTCCTGTAGTACAGTAAGAATCGGCGAAACTAACTTCACAGTATATCTTTTAAATCAGTTTTATCACCGAGGAAGCTCTTAACCAGCGTGGAACAGGTCGCGGCTTTTATATATTCAGGCCTTGTTATTTATGTATTTTGTATATTATAATGATCTTTATATGCAAGTATGTAACTTGCGTGTCGTTTGAAAATTTAATTAAGTAAATCTGGTCTTTGACTTAAAACATACGAATGCTGATTCCCAATAAAATCTCATCCACATACAGCTCATTATGCTTCCTGAAGGCTTTTGACATGGCTTCGTGTCTAATGATAACAACACATTGACCGACTTAACGTACCCTTCGAGGCACGAAAGTGCTCAAAGGGTTGTGCTATTGAGGGTCATCTATCTAACTCCCGATCATACTCGAAGTTGCTTAGCTCGGACGTTAGGATAAGTGCTTAATTTGTTCAAATATAACTTGTCTGATTAGTGCACTTTGCACGTGTTTAGTTTAATAATGTTTTGATGGCAACTAGGCACTTTAATGGCATTAGAATTTTTGTTCCGGAGGGTCCTTCAGTGTCATTGTGATTTAGACTGAGCACCAGTCAATTGACTTGGAGAACGCATGACTTTAAAACTATCAAGTTATGTGACATCTATAAAAATATATTAGTTTTAAAAGATGGCAAGTCTCATTTTTCAAACGGGGTAATTTCGTCTGAATTGCCTTTTAACTTAGCAGATAACCCATGATTGGCACATTCCATCAAGCTGTGAGCAATTTTGTATAATTAAACAAATCTCACGCCTGTATAAGTTTGATAATTTACGTTATCAATTATAAGACATCAGGTAGAGACATTAAATTATACAGCTATGTGCGCTGAGATTCAAGAAACGTAGTAGCTATTTGTCTTAACACCTAATTATTTTAATGAAAGCGAAATACCCAGTCACCATTGTGTATTCAATGGGGCCTCTTAAAATCCTAATTAGTTGCCACAATCGTACTGGGCTTTCGCTGCAGTGTTGATCACTGATTTTAATTTGTTTTCGTATTTACGAGTAATGGACATACATTAACTTAAAACACCTTAATTTAGTATTCAGTCAGCTATAAATATAATATTATATAACCGAATGTAACTTGAACAGTAAAGAATATTAATAATTGATAAATAAGCAGAAGATGATTTTTCAAATGACATGGACATTAAACATTAATTATAATTTTTTTCGGTGACCGTAAACATCGTAAGGAATCCTGGAAAATTGAGATTTCTCCACAAAGGAGAGTGAAGTGCGACAATCTGCACTTGCCTTGTTTGGCGGATAATAGCCATAACCCCTCTCATTGTAAGAGGAGACCTGAGCCCGCCTGTGGAACAGTTATGGGTTGTAATTATGACAATAATGAAGCAGAAGTTACCGCTGTCCAGGGACCAACGTCATTATGGACGTATTGCTGGCTAAGAAGGAACAATAAATCTTTTTTTATAAATCTTTAAATAGTGCAATTAAGATACGTTTACATATTTTATAGTTCATTCCATCGAGGTGGTACTTAGCCAAGCAAGTTAAGAATCCAATCACTTTGTCCGAGCACTGTTGGGATTATACTAGGCGGTACAGAGTCCAATGTCTAACCGGAAGGAACTGACTACATTGCTTCGTCTGTTAACGTTTACTTGCTAACAAGACGAACAGGGGAACTTGGCTTTTATACACGGCTTGATAGAGCTCTTTCAGCTGCACTGTTCTAATATTGCGCAGTTACAAAAAGGTGAAAAATGAGTGTCACCACGTAAGGTATCTTCGTATTCTTATATACACTAACACAATGATAGCTAAAACGGGAAGTACTCGGAGTAATGTGATTATTGGGGAGAGGAAATAATTAAGAAGATGTACTGTAATCTTTATATTTACTGGCATTTCATCAAAATTTCATCAACTACTCGTCAGTTTTTTATCACATCGACAATAATCACATCCCACATCTTGAGATGATGACTCCTTGAAGCAAATACCCAATGATGTCATAAGCTTCGCAGTGTAACCGATACCAAAAGCAAAAGCTCAAAATACGGTTGGATTAATATAATCCTTTGAGTAATTTCATTATTTGTTCCCGAGCCACATCATCAGACCCTGAGATTATCAATGATGATGGACTGATTTTGTAATATTAATGTCACCGACGGCAAATATCTTTAAATACGACTTGATTATTTCCTTCCGTTGAGGAATTCCACTCTTTATCTACAGAATCCATAATCAGATCCTCACTATACGAGTATTTATAGGGACCAACTACGAGAAAAAAAGAATCATCAAAATTGGATCATGCGTAATGGATTTATGGCTATTCATGTATAAAAAATACATACACACCAACTTCAAAATGCAAGAGGTTCTATACCTCCTCCATTCGCAAAACATAACCAAAAATGTTTATAAACTAGTTTTTGAGTTATAGACGTATTGTAACACTGCCTATTAAATTTTCATGGAGCCAAATGCAAACAGGCAATAATTTATCGTATTCGACAACTATGTGTTTAGAATGGAATACGTAACAATATTTACGTTTTCGGTATCGATCAAAATAACAATGAGAAGGACTGGCCTGTCATAGAACAGGAGGTGGTGACCGTATTTTATTTTTTAAATCTAACAAACGAGAAGACTGTTTGATAGCGACTGAATATGTACACCCGTGGATACGTGTACAGCAAAGGTAATATTGATGCGATGCCATTTAGTAAAGAAGTGAAGAACCGCTTATTATTGGCTCTCCAATACTGCCACCTTAGCACGTAAAAACATTTCACGGCTGATTCTACACGAAAAGTGGTACCTAATCAGAAACATTTGGACCATCATGGGCACTGTCGGTTTTCTGTTGCTAGAACTACCTTGAATTGGAATTGTATTGTGCTATTATTGTAAAGTATTTTTAGCTTAATGTTGTGTATATCGTGTATTAACTTAAGGATCTCGGCGCGCTCAGCAGTTAAATGGATGATAGCTAGTTTTTTTTAAATCAATAGCCGACAAACGGGCAGACGAGCCGCCTGATGGTACGAAAAGATAATAGCAGGCTGGCTTCTGTCGCCTCTTAGTTTCACCCTGACCCCTGTTTTGCTACTGTGGGATTGGAGGGAGTTTTTTTATATAAATAAGTCAATGCTTGACAATAATCCCACCTGATGGTAAGTGATGATGAAGTCTAAGATGTTGAACGCACTAACTTATAATAACCACTCTCCTCTTGTAAACTCCCACATCGTAAGTAGCCGGAGAGACCGACGCGGGCAAGTTGTTCCAGTCCTTTGCAGTGTGCTCAATGAATTAAGACGCAAACCGCATCGTCCGATCAGGTGGTACGTTCACTACGTAAGGGTGGATACCGGCCGTACGTCGAGTGGTCTGCTGGAGGAACGGCGATGGGGGAATTGACTCGAACAATTCCTGTGCACACTCTCTAAGATGTACCCTATAGAAGACCGAGAGGCTGAAAACCCTGCGCCTGTGCTCAGGGCTTTGCAGAATGGTTTCAATCAGATCTCGGTCACCAATGAGCCTCTTTGTACGCCTCTCCATCGAATCCAACGCAGACAGATGACATTTGGTAGCACCAGCCCAAATGTGACAGCAGTACTCCACACATGGTCGTTTTTTCACGTCAAAACACCGCAAGGTTTTGAGAACCTCCTTGTTCGTTATACGGATCTCGGGCATAGAGAGCAGTGAGGTTAATCCGTTGGCATATTATTGCAAGCGTCTAGACGCGAGTTTTCGGCAAACAAAAATGCGAACAAGTCCGGCTTCTCTTTAGCTGTATGACCCAGAGTGCCATCTGGTTCTACCAATAAAGGCAGTGTGGGTCGAAAGAAGTTAGTCTACTGCTAGATGGTTGGTCAGAGAGTTTTGCGCCGATATGCTGGATGCGTTTGAGATTCACCTTCTGTAATGCCTTTTTGTAGGACTTGGCGGCGGGTTTAAAGGCTTTCTTCTTCTAACTGGTATCCGGAGCATTGCGGTCTCGAGCATCAACCCAAGATAAATATGCCGAATGTTTGCGCTTCTCAGCCTTAGCGCATTCGGAGTTAAGCCGAGGGCGAGCTTTGCTGCCGACGGGGACGTCAGAAAAAGGAATGAAGTACTTCATCGCTTGACATACCACATTGGTTATAGCATTTGCGCAGCTCGACGGATCTTAGAAGAAAAGCAGACCCAACGCCAAGGATAAGATGTAAAGAAATGCCGCATCTCATCTCAATCTGTTGACCTATAATACCATACTCGCCGGCCACCCTAGGAATCGAGTTCAGGAGGGGAGTATGACGATACAGATTCCACCAGACAGTGATCAGATGTGTACCCAATTGAGACGAGATCTGCACTTTATATTTGTCTGGATCGGTCGTCAACAGAAGGTCCAGGCAATTGGGCTCTCCCATACTTTTACACTCTCGGCTTTGAATAAGCTTATAGAAACCAATCCTGAGGTCAATCTATTTGTCGATTGGTGGATGAAAATTGCTTAAGATTCTCTGAAGGTGTCTAATTGTCTGTTGTAATTTCCTATTATTTAATTGTGAACATGGTTAGATTTTTATATATGTTTTTGTTTTTTAATTTTCTTTTATTTCAATTTTTTTGCTTTGAAATGTATTCTATGTTGTTTATTATATTTATTGCAATTACAATTATAAGTGTATTGACATATTCATTAGTGTAAGTGGTTTCGATGTAACCGTTCTAATTAATAATTAAAAAAAAACAGCTCCCGTAACGAAATAAATAGGTGTGTTAGATGCTAAAACTGTTTTGGTGTGCAAGTAACACTCGTACGTTAGAATTGATCCGGACAACCTTTGTATAGATATCAAGAACGCGATCATTTGATTCACTTTTTAAATCATCAAAAATGATAAGGTGAATATCTTTTCCGTCTAACATAAAAAAATCCGGTATTCCTTGATAGTAGTTAACACTTTTTAAATTACACAATGGTTGCCTTTCATGATACCAAGTCATTTGATTAAAATGAGTATCACATATTTCTTTTGCATATTTAAGTTTTTAACAAATAGACTTCCCGCGTCAACTCGGACCGGAGACTATTGCAATAAACCGATGTGTTGAATGAATCATTGTAACTTTACATGTGTTTGGTGTAGGTTTAGAGAAAGATTAACAGTTTCGTTGAAATGATAAAAATATATTTAAAATTTAAATTTAAATTTAATTTTAAGTAAAATCTGTCCATTCGCTAATAATTTTATAATATAGACGAGAATTATATTAACATAACAGAGTTTGAAACTAGCAGTGTCTGTTTATTTTCAACAACACTAATTTCATATCTTTAAATATGACAAAACTGATACCATAATCAGAATATTTACATACATGTTTCACTACATTTTGGCTTTAAAGATTTGAACGTTCATTTATTTAGAACATAGCGGGAATAATGACATTTGGGCAAATAAATCTTTAGTCTTCCAAATCAGCAAATCCCTAGGCAATGTCACATCCGGCCTGAATTGTTGGATTTCGAATTTGCTTAAAATTTACAGTACTAATCCGAAATCAGAAGTAATATTTCTGTTCTCGATATATTTTTGTTTATATTGGGAGAATTAGCGTTATGTAAATCCGTGTTTTTCAGCAGTAGACTCTTGGTCTACAATGTTGATACAGTTAGCACCGCCATAGTTACAAATAGCAGTTGACCAAGCAAATATTACCGACAATTGATGTGTCAAGAGGCATATGTATTTGTAACTATGAAAATACGTTTGACGGAAAAATTAAAAATTGTGTGTATTTAGAATTACGATAACAAAGTGAAATATACCTACTTATAACAATTTCCAATCTAAAATATATGTACTTAATAATAATTACGTTGACATTACGGTTCCAAAGTTCGTTGTGGGTGGTCTGTCGAGGCTTGAAGGGTTCTATTAGCTAGTGAACTGGACTGGCCAGTGGAGCTCTTTGAGCTTTGGCGGATGCCTGCTCCGGGCTTTGGAGCCAGATAGAGTGTCTAACATGACGTAAGACTAAAAATATGTTTAGTTACTGTAATTTTAAGGAGAATTTTTTTTTCTATATGGTGTCTAGCAAACACAATTTAAGACTAAGATGTTTTGTTCCTATAATTTTATAAAATAAACTAGTGTGTCTAACATAATACTTAAGACTTATAATAGATATTAAGTCTTAAACTGAATAAATATTTTCTATTCCATTCTATTCTACTATATGGTGGATATCTATGTATATTTTGACAGGTATTCTTTATGTCGCCGTCGTTTCAATTTTCGAACTGAAATTAAAATGTACGTAAGAAGATATATGAATTTGAGTTTACGGCCACAAGATGAATCTACTATGTAGAAATAAATATTACACATGAGATCATTGTTGTATATGCATATTCATCTCTGATAGTGACGTCTATTATTAAACTTAATAAATTGCATCTATTCATATATTGGTGATATAAAGTGAATACGAATGTTGCCCTTTGTCATGTTAATAGCCGACAAATGAGCAGACGAGCCACCTGATGGTGGTCACCGTCGCCCATGGATATCAGCAAGACCAAAGGTATCACTGATGCGTTGTCGGCCAGGAAATTAGAAGAAGGTTAGAAAGAAGGTACTGGCTCTAGCTAGCCAGGCAGGCTTCACGGAAAGATAATCTTACCAGTAATAATATTAATGCCTTAATAATAATACTGATAATATAATCCATACGCGAAGCCCTACCACCAAGGAGGCTGGCTTCTGTCGCCTCTTACGACAATCTGTTCTGCCAGCATGAGATTGGGGGGAGTATTCTAAGCCGCCCCAATACGGCTATTTCCCAATTCAGAACCACCGTCACATAGTGCGACTACAAAGTTTCCACTTTAAATATATATAAAAAACTTGATGAAAATTAAAATTATAATACGCAGCCAAAGATTTAACAGCACTACTCAGTTAGTTATCTTTGTGTCCAACCTAACTTTACATGTATGCATTCCACGAATAAGGCAATTTGACAGGTGTATTCCAATAAAGATCATTTAACTTGTTTCACAATGTATTATCCCGATAGTGCTTTTACAGGTTGGTAAATCTGTTCGACTGGATCGCTACATATCATCGATCCTGTATCTATAGTGAAACGTTTTTCAATGTGTTTCGATTGTAAAATTGGGGAGCCAGTTTACCGTTTTCCATCTGGGTTGTTAACTTAAAAAACTACCTGAAATCTAATCTCAAAGCCTACAATAACAGTGTATCATTGTGCAACTCTGCACTGCAGAGCATACAGTGTAGGATAGGAGTTTGGTCATATTTATATTGCTGTTATTGAGGACTTAGATAGAATGTATAATTTGTGCGTTTTTTTACCTTAAAGTCTAGTTACGGGACAAGATTCATGTGATGGTGGTCCAGTCTCGGAGAAACTGTGCCAAATTTTCACGTTTTGGGCAAATATTTAAAAGACGTTTGGCGATTTGCTCGAATTTCTGAGAGAAACGGTACTTCAATGTAACGATGTACTTGTATAAACCCAGGTAGTTTTTACCGATACCGGCATTGTGATCTCGGTCGATCTTTTATGATTTACACAGGATGTTCGATTTGATAGCTTTGTGGCGCTGATTAAAGTAAATCCGTCGTTTGCGGCCTGAATATTTTATACCTAAATATTTAAAACGAGCCTTTGACATTTAGCAACAGACAAATTATTTATAAGCTTGGAAACAAAATGCTCATTAGATTGGCATTTTAGTAAAAGCAATGTGAATATATGTGCTGATATAGGAACAAATATCAAGTATTAAGTATCAGTAGGTGGGTACTCAAAAGATCATGATTTGGAAAAAAATATAATTTTAAATGTTCTTGTTCAATGGACTTTTCATTTCAATGGATTTTTCGTGACACTTATTTGAACCTTCGATGGGTAATATGTATACAATTTTATAATTTACGATTTACAAATAGCCAGTACTTTCCGTTTTAATCTCCGAATTTAAATTAACACCCCTCTCTCGGGTGGTAATTCGTCCCAATTCTGTCCCCTCGGCGTTATTTATATCGCCTGAACATCGTTTCGGGCGCTGGTATACAATGTACAAGGTTTTTTACGGACTAAAGAATTATATATGTAGGTAACATGGGAATCGAAAATAGAAGTCAAACAAAATTACTTACCTAATTGACTGAAATTTATCTGACGAATAAAATATATATAATACTTCAATCCAAGTAATTTTAACGTTACTATAAAATTATTTTTACTTTATCTCTCAAAAAATTTATTTTCTTAAAATGTTCTTAAAGGCTTAATATACTCATTTTGGACATAAAAAGTGTCAAGATGCTGGATAAAACGACCGTAGTCACTGTGTTTGATACTATTAACAGCTACTTGACAACTGCAATAACAAATCTGACTACGTCACCGCATTCTCTGTGGATGTAGCGGGAGTCTACAGGTCTTGGTTATCCTTTTACCCGGGCTTGTACTCAAGAGAACAAGTATCCCGTAGTGGGTTGAATATCGCCCGCGCCAAATGAACTACTTGTTACGCGACGAACTGCATGTTAAGATCCCGCGCTACCACGTGGTTCTTGATGTAGCGTCCCGCTTATGCAATGGTTTGCAGAACTAAGCTCTGCTACGTTTATAGGTTATTATCGAAACCACATGCAGTACACTGTCCGTTTTGCTCAAAGTGGTGACTTGGATGTAAACAACGGTTGGAGAATATCCCGAGCGCTACAAGCCTGCTAGACCACAACGTCCACGTGCCGATACAGTACCATCGAGCTACCGAGCAGGTATTGAAGAGTTGGCTGCCATACTACCTCCCGGCCGCGGAGGCGTAGCGGCAGCTGCGGTTTACGGGACTCAGGTGAATAATACGGAGACCATTTGCCCGACGTTGACCAAGGTGGCAACAAGTCGCATTCGAAGCCTCTAGTTCAGTCTTATAGAAGGAAAGGAAGTACGCGCTATGGTCCACGTGAACAGCGAGCAGTGTATCGCGCTTCCATTCTCTCACGTGAACCTCGAGAGTTGTGATGTTGTTGGTATATAGCGAATACAGAACCAGGGATAAGCTTAACTGCAGTACTTCTGCACTTATTGGGAAAGAGTCTGAGGTTCCGTTCGCAGCCGAGACAACGAAATACCGGCCATCTAGAAAATACGCTAAAACAGCTTTACCATATTTGTCACAGCCGAGTCCAACTATTTGTGAGCGAACCCAACATGCCAAGCCCGACAATTAAGCCAACATCCAACAAACGGAGGCCAAACATGACCATTGTAGGTGATGCCGTGTATGATGTGTGTGTGTGAGGACGTGAGTGGGAGTATCTGGCCCCAAACATGTCGGTTATTTGATTGTCAATTTATAGAAATAAAAGTATCAGGCATTAAATACCGGAAATCTATTATTATTATCTACTTTGCATCAATTCGCGAGTACAATGTAAGATGATTTATTTTTACCTTTAACTTTACTTAGTTACCTTTGACCTACAATGCAAACATGCATGTACATACATATAATAGTCAAAGATATATACTAAGCCAGGCATATACCATCACTAATACATGTTTCGCCCCAATATGGAAAATTATAGCGGTAAGTAGATTCTAAAACCTTGAATCCCTAATTGAATGACATTGTAGATTTTTGTTTCAGTAGTATACAGTATGTCTTCTTACTAAAATAATTCTTTTAAAATTTTATTTTCGCTATTTTATCAACGTCGACTTATATAATTTTTTAGCTAATGCCTATTTTTTTCAATTATTATAGATTTGAATACACTTGTTTTAGTCCATGGAAAAATATTTATTGATTTACACATTATTGACTTTTACTTGTAAGCAATAGCGGCTCAAGTGAGAAGAATAGATAAATAAAATAAAAACATAAATACACAAAGAAGATTATACTTGTATTCCATACCTAAAAAAATAATGTGTAAATAGTATAAAATATCAAATAATACGGTACGGATTTTAATGCGCTTTTCACGTATAGATAAAGTGTTAAAGTGTATGGGGTAAACTTGGAAATTTATGTAACGCCTGATAAAAGTGAGTAAAATTTCGGTTGCTATTACTCATGTATATGTCGGCGAAGCAGCACTTAATTTATAAATCTACAATTATTCGAACAGAGTAACAGCTTATACAACAGTTAAAACGTGAGTGATAATGTTTTTTTTCCCTTTTACAGGAGGAGGATGGTGAATGCTCATGCATACCAGCGCAGCCGGCTACACTGGTTATGTGAGACTCAACTAGTGCCTATCCTCTAAACATCACCTGAAATGGCTTTGGCGGTGCGGCCTCTAAGGTTTCATCGGATGCGACTCTTCTTTAGGGAAAGAAGCTAGCACCCTGCTAGCGGCGCTCCCGAGGGAGTGTCCGTTTAGAAGGTGTTGTCAGATGGGGAGATTATGTGTTATTATCGTAAGGATGCCACTAACGGTTGAGATTAAAGCTTTTGACTATGGACCGCCAAGCGACATTCCAAGTCCGACGAGAGCTGATTGGGGGGATCTGAGAGGGCGTTCCTCGGCCTCCGGACTTGATGAGCGGTTAGAGGAGGAGCGGTGTAGTCCGCTGCTTCCCTAATTAAGGGATTGGAACGTTCCTCTGAAGACATGAAAAAGGTTTTAGAGTAGCCTTTGAAGACTTATTGGATTGTGGGGAGTTCCAAATCTCTGTGTAGGTCAGCGTTCCTAACGCACCAGTGGGCGTTGGTTGCCATCTTACAGAAGAGGTTTTCCACTACTTGGTTTGAGTGGAGGACACTAGGATTCGCGTGTGCGAAGATAGGGGCGGCATATGATATCACCGGTCGTATGTAAACTTTTTTTAGGGATATTTTACTGTGCCTCCCCAACAGGCTGTTGAGTCGGCTCATGTAATAGTGGGCAGAACTTGTCACCTTTCGCATGTAGGGCATGAAGGTAAGCCTGGAGTTTAGCGTCACACTCAAGTATTTGCCTGTGGGCTTTCAGGGGCTTGGGTTACCTAACAAACGGATATGGGGATCATCGAGTCCACGTCTGATCTTATAGTGGAAGCGTACCGCAGAGCTCTTCTCCGCATTCACCTTGATGCGCCATTTAGAGAACCATTTTCCTAGTTGACTGAGTGTTGGAGTCTGGTGAGGACTGAGTTCAACCTCTGAACCTGGTAGTAGAGGGCAGTGTCGTCAGCGGATAGTGAGAGCTGCACACCATTTTTGGGAATGGGTATATCGTTAACGTACGATATAAATAGTAAGGAGCGAGCCTTGAGCCCTGAGGAACCTCAGCCGCTAGCGGACATGGGTAAGAGAGGACTCCTTCGTGTTTGAAACGAAAAGAGTGATATCTGTTCTAATAGCGTGCAGACTTAAATATTAATTGACAAACCACCCCACCAATACCCTCCTCACGCCACTCTGAACACTTAAAACAAGTGACGTGATTCACTATCGATTTAACTTCTAAGAAATTAATATTACATGAAACTATTTTTAAATACAAATAAAATTCATTTAATTTCTATATATATAAAAGAGAATGTATTTGTGTATATAAATTCACCTAAAACTTGAGAACCGTTAGCCCAATTGATATGAAACTTAGTATACATATAAAGAGCGATATGACCACTCCGATGAACTTAGTTACGTTATTGCCGGATAGGTGGCGCTGGTGGCAGTGATTTTTATCTTTTGAACCATAGGCCGAATTGATATGTAGTATGATTTTGTATATATATATGTGGCAGCATTGGAAAACTAAAAAAAAATTAAAAAAGAAATAAACATTAAAACACAAACACTAAATACAATGAGAAAAAATCGTTGGTAAACCAACAATTTTTTTTGCTTAAGAAGGCAAAACTAAAAATATTGTAAACCCAAATGCTTTAGAATAACAAAAATCATAAACAATAAAACATTTATTTATTTATTTATTAAAAAAATTAATGTACCAAGTAATTTATTAATAATGGTAGATTTTTTAAGGTGAAACGAAGCGCACTGGGTACCAGCTAGTTATTATATAAAATTGACCTGTTTATTTATTATAACTAAATAAATAAAATACAGAAAGGTAGCCGGCCATATATACTACAAGGAATAATGACATCGTATATTCTATCCACGCTCAATGTACATCTACACAAAGTAATTCTACACAAAGAAAATTAAAATATAAAATAATAGTAGACTTTAACAAACTGAACACGCGCTAATTGCAAAGTCCTTTATGTTGTAATGTAAATGTATTTATTTTACTTTGGTTTAAGTATTCGTTAAGGCCACTTAGGCATAAAATGGTACTCGGTAATTATTTTATTTTACATAGTGTTTTTTTGTAGGATTGAAATGTGGAAATACGGTCTTCTATTGGTACATTGAAAGATGACTTTACCATGTTATGATGTTTTTTTATTAACTCGCTTTCTTATATGTCTTTCCGGGTGGAATTTTTAATTAACTTTCCGATGAGCTAGATACTTGAAATTTGGCCGATAGCTCAGAAATGAATGACAATGCATGAAAATGTGAAAAAAGAAGAAGAAAAATTGTATACTTTTAGTTCTTCATAAAAACTTGGTACATTAAATTTTTTTTTTATTCCGAAGTTAAGTTACAGTAAGTATATTCCCAATTAACGTTAATTTCAACATAGACATGTTTAAACGCGCCAAAAGTACAGAGTAGACACGCGTGTGATACTTTTAATATTACCATCGGCACGTCAGGCCGGTATCTGTGTGAACGTCTGAAGTTCGGCAACAACGCCTACCTTTAATGTTTTATTATTAAGAAATATAATAATACCTACGCGATGGAAAAATCGGCGCGTGCAGCATGACGTCACGCGGCGACGCAGCTGGTAGCTTCTTTCCCCTAAGTGATTGCTATTTTTCTAAGATAATGGATATTCTGACCGAAGATATTGCTGACGTTCAAAATACCGTACGATAAAGTCGCATTCCTTACAACGCGAAATTTTAAAATTGTCTGATGTAGAATAATTGTCTTAAGGAGCGTTTAGCACCATACAACTTAACTAGAAAATAAATATTATTACTTAATTAGCAAATGCTCCCGCTTTGCTTTACAAAAACCAGCTGACACTTAATAAATCATCTGCATTGTTTTAGGACTACGTTTTTCTCGCTCTGTTAATTTGAAATACATGTATTAATTTGTATCTTTTTTATTTAGGGACCGGTTTAAATGAAACGAACTTTAAATATAACTTTTAAATAAAGCGACATTTACTGAAATACATTAGTGAAAACCGTAATGAAATCGGATAAGCCGTTTCTGGGTTTAGCGCGAACAAACACAGACACATAGACAGAAATTCTAACAACTACTGTTTCTGGTTCTATTGCGTTAATAAAGGCCCGTAATAATAGTTTTTCTCATATATCCTTCATGTACAGAAAACGATCAGTTAGAATTTTATTATATGTGTACATTAATGCCGTCGTTAGCTTAAATGGCTAGGAAGCCAGTTCGAAAGAGGCGAATTACCAGAATTCTCTTTGCACTTTATTCTATTCTAAATAATGTGCCTTCTCTACTATATTTAAAGGAAAAGTTTAAATACGTTTGTGACACTCATGACAAAGTACTTCGCTGTTCATCGAACTTAAAGCTTTACATTCCACCAATTACTATTGGTTTTCCACTACTCATTTGCCATTCAGGCCGTACTCTTCTGGCACGCGCTGCCTGTAAATATCTGAAAAGCTCCAACTCTGTGGAAATTTAAGAGTTCGGGAACTAGTTCGGGAATATTACCTTATACAAATCATAGTGTCATTCACCTATATATGTGTATATAAGTATTTATATACAGATATATATGTAACTATTATATATATCTATACTAATAAATAAAATTGGAGTGTCTGTTTGTAATATTAAAATAACCGCTTTTTACTAAATGCATATGAATGAATATACGGAACATATACCAAAATAATATTTTTTACAATTTTTGTCTGTCTGTCTGTCTGTTTGCTCCGGCTAATCTCTGAAACGGCTGGACCGATTTTGACGGGACTTTCACTGGCCGGTGGCTGATGTAATAAGGAGTAACTTAGGTTACTTTTATTTCTACTAAATGACGTTTTTGTTAAATTCCACGCGGACGAAGTCGCGAGCACAGCTAGTTATATTATATGTAATAATGTAATATTAGATTTTTTTTTGGTTTCCTGTAGCACCTACCGCAACTTTTAACTATCGCCAAGGCTCCACTGGTGGAGAACATTGTAATCTAATTTAAGGTTAACAATGAAGAGTGAATAAATTAATAAATAAATAAACAAACCACAGCTGAGTTGCAGTTAATACTCGTAAGCTTCAAATACCATAATACGGTACTTCTTATAATAAATTAAAGAGGAAACGATAAAGCAGTTTGGTAAATAATCATCTGTGTTCATGATCATGGCAAAATTATAAAAAGCGGAGTCGCCAATTTCGCCAACTTTCTCTGGAGATTAACTCTTTTATCAACTTTTGTGAAGAGCTTCATCTAATTATTATATACCATACCGACGCACGGTGTATGCATCCTTTACAGTCAACTGAAAAGGGGGATTGACCTGACGGTAATTACCGTCGCTCATGGACAACAGTAACATTAAACGTAATATGCTTCGGTAATAATCTATACATATAATAAAATTTTAACTAATCGCTTTCTGCATTTCTCATGAAGGATATATAAGAAAAACTATTATTAGGGTCATTTATTAATGCAATAGAACCCAAAACAACAATAGTAATTTGCCTGTGCGTTGGTGCGCGCTAAACTCAGAAACGGCTTAACCAATTTCGTTATGGTTTTCACTAATGTAAGCATCATTTGATATTTGAAGCTCATTTCATTGCAATCTGTAACATAAATAGAAAAGTTATATAAATTAATATATTTCTAATTCATAGAACGAAAGAAATACCAATCGTATAATAATTCAGGTGCTATTTTTAAATGTAAGGTGTCGCTTTTTTGAAGCGAAGTGCTGGCGGCTTGCAAGTTAATAACAATATAATAAATAATTGTTGAGAAGAACGCATTATAATTTGAGAAACTGAAAGGTTGCATTTGGATGGAGGAAGTCCTTTGTACCACAAACCCCTCACCCAGCATTATTTTCTTCTAGAAGGCATGTTCTCACTTAATTATTTTATACGTTCAATATTCACATCGCCGGAGGCTTTGTAAAAGCGATCGTGTTAAAGCTTTTCAAGTTTCACAATGAAACCGTATGAAATTAATATCGTTACTCGCATTTTAATTCATTTAACAACAAATCATACGATGATTTAACAGTTTAATTATTTTAATTGGAAATCATACTTACGAAAGCGTAATGCTTATTACAATGATTAATGGCAGAGTGAAAAGAATTTCATTACCTACATATATGTATAAAATCTGTTCGGGTGCGAGTGAATGTGTTTGTAAGTGTTACTGTACACCATAGTATGACATGACATAAGGACGATTACAATACAAAGATACAGTTACTGAAGAAGTGAGTAGATTGAAATGTACGTCTCCTTTCCTCTTCATTTTGACTAAACCATATTAATTGCTCATGGGTGGACATACTCGGGGGTCTATTTTTAAGTAAAGGAAACTGGGAGCGCACAACAGGTTGGTGTTGTTCTTGTAAATGGGTTAGAGACACGTCGAAATGTTAGAAGGTTTTTTTTGTTTGAACACTTTGAAGTACGAAAGCGTTCAATGAATCACGCAGGCATATTCACATTACTTGTTATATGTATATTAAAATCGGCAATGATACGAGCCGCTTTAATATCTTTGAGTTGTAGTATTGGGGCCACATTTACAAATGAATCATCCGGTTCAGTTACCAGGAGTAGTCTGATCTTCAATCTAAAATTTCAAGGATCTTTAACTTCAAATTGGGATGTATTCTAGCCTATATTGAATTTAGATGTGATTGAATTGGACAGTAACTTCAACATAATTTCGGAAGGACTAATTGCTTGTCACATTCATATAAAATGGAGAGTTATTGTTAAGTCCAAGTCAGTCTCAGTCTCTCGGGGTGCACCCTTAACAATGTATTAGGTTAGGAGTGATGGAGGGATAGATATCAGCTTCATTCAGTTGGACACTGTCAGGTTTTGTACCACTAACTTTAACTCCGATAGTACTCATGCATAATGGCAGACATCGTTATTGGTAGTATCGCGATTGTCAGTTGGTTGAAGATTGAGATAAGAACATTTTCACCGATTCCTTCTCGAGTTGCAACCAGTTCGTGACTCCCCATACTACGGATGTTCATGGGCTACAATAGCAATTTACTGTCAGTACCTATTGGTATAATAAAAATATATGATTTCAATTTTGTGGGTTAATCCAAAGTAATTTTAACTAACTAACATTATTATGTTTAACGTAACATTGAGTTTCTTTGCAATTCATTAATGAATTTTCCGTAAAACGACCGGAACCATTATCGCAATATATTTTTTCATCAGGGGTTAAAAACCCCGTGTAATTTATTAGAGCCAATTTAAACCTCCCTTGCGGTCGCAATAAAGCGAAATCAATTTATTTAAAAGTCACGTTAATTAGTATTGTGTATGGAAGAGGGCAGGTAGTTCTATATATGTATGTTTTGTGATTTGTATCAAACGTAAGTGATCGACTGAGTTAAGCAACTAAGGGCGCGGTCGGTGATCGATGCAGGTGGAATATCTGGAGCGTTTACGTGCTCTGAGACGCTTTTAAACCTCGGTCCCAGGAAAGATAAAAAGATAGAAACTACGATTGAAGGTAAGAAATTTTCCAGCAAATTTTTGCAATAGCTCATTTAAATTTAAACGTAAGCATTGAAATAGAAAAAGAAAAAATAAAATTATTACAATGACCACTATAGAAATGGTTCCTTCTTGACTTGCAACGCGTTCGTGACGCCCTATACTACGGTTGTTCTGGGCTACGATAGCCATTTACAGGTGAACTTATTGTTTTGTTGGTTATTGGCATAATAAGATAAATAAAAATAAGCATATATTGCGACTACCGTGATGGTGAGTTGCGCTGATATTCAGTACATCAATGACAAAACCCTTCTTCAAACTGCATTTACATTGGAACAAGGAAGTGGAGTAAGCTCTTGGTCTTATGTTAGGAGTAAAATGACATCTCCTACAGAGGGTCGATAACGGTCCGGAAAAGATTAAATAAAATAACACATCTCTTAGCTATTTTTATCAGTCTTGGAAGTGTAAGAAATACGAAGTTGGAAAGTCTTATTCAGTTTTTCGCTAAATTAAACCCGGAGTCGCTGAGGATTTGCGAGAATTTTAAATGAGAAATAAGTCGCGGGATGTTTCTTTAAGACGAATGCTATGCTCGGTTCATTTTCTGTTTATTTAACCTCAGATATCTAATATTATCCATGATATTTAGGTGCATAGAGAAATATGCATATTTTGTATGCATTTTTTGTAGTTGACCTGACTGGTCCTGTCCGGCAACGTAATTGGGACTAAATTATTTTGTATGATATAACTTTAGCATGTCATGTATCGAAGCCTAGCTACGAGTGTAGTCGCTCAGGACGTACACAATTACGAACATATACACCATCGGAACCTGGTGTAACCTTGAAGCGTCGTCTCAGCTAAACAAATACAGCGAGTAAATACCATTAATAATTAATATTAATATTCAAAGGTCCTACCTTCAGAACTCGAGCGTGATGTCAGGAATGTTTTGCGTGACTGTACATATCTCTCTTCTCTTCTATTCTGAGAAGGGATTTGAGTCAAGTATTCGAGTAGTTATCAGCAGTTGTTAGGGCGATAAACACGTCTACTTTTGGCCCCTAAATAATTTAATGATCCTACAATACTATGTATAATTTTTTTATTGCACAATAAAAAAATAACTGATAAGGTAACATAATCTTTCTTGAAAGCTATTGCATCAAATACACATGCATAAATACTTGTATAAACAGTGCTTCATTGAACTCTAGTACCTAAGTTGAAAGAATTTAAATTACGACATACATTATTTCTATTAGGTTATCGCGCATAATACAAAGTATTTACGCATACACGACTATATTTGTAATTTAATAATTTTATTATCTAAATATGTAGATAAGAATAAAATGTGCCTTCAATCAACTAGTGACCTATTTTAGAGCGTGCAATAACACTTCTCTTGTTATTGATAAGACCTCACTCCATCATGTCGCTCCTATGCGGTACGGTGGAGAGTTAGCTATTATTCAGAGTGTCAGATTTTATGATACCATCCGAAGCCCGAAGTTATGACTTAATAATGCCTTTAATAGTAACACAACGTGTCTTGCGAAGCTCGGAACTTATGAAGATTGTAGTGTTTACCGGTCACCAATCCAACTATCGCCCACGCACGTAGAAGATTAACAATCATTTACGGTTGACAGAAGCCGTCAAACTGTGAGCGCTTCGATTGTAACGAGTTATATTAATGTAGTTTTATAGCAATTGCGTAGTTATATATATGCGTTCAGTATTTTTAATTACAAGCTCATTTTACAATTTCAATAATTAAGTTTCTTTGAACAAGGTTCGCGACTACACCACAGCGTCTCATCTACTTTATTTAATTAAACCGCGCTGAGAATTCTACAGCTCTACCGAACTACGTCACGATTTTACACCACTAGCGCACCGTTGCAGCCAAATATTAGGGAATGTTTAATCACTGGGAATATTAAATTTTATTTACGTGTACATAATTACGCTACAGTAGGTAGTGGTAATAGTAGTGTAAAAAATATTCTAAGAATTCTCGTGTATACTAGAGTTTCATATCTATGTAGTTATTTATTATTCCCGTTGAATTTTTCGCCAATGCTTTTAACAAGTAAAAAGGGACAGAGGTAAAAAAATAGTTCTAGTCACAGTAAGATAAGACAGATAAGTCGATGTCTTCGGTGCGGATATCAATAGATTGGGAGTTCTAAGGAAAGGTTTTTATGAAATTCACGAATAGCGACGCTGAGATCTATCATTAACTGGCTCAATATTTCATATAGCTACGAGCGCAGGCACACGTCAATTCCTTATTCATCAGAAGTTAGCTACTCGTGTATGTGTGATAATGTGTACCTATTATATGTATTATTAATTATTGTAGGGTGAACCGTCTCACGAAATACAGAGAGTTCAGAACTAAAGCTTTCGAATTAACCTCATTTTTTATAGCTACGCTGGGCGGTAGCGCTGGGACTGTTTACTCCGGCTTATGCAAAAAGTGAAATAAGGTGTATGTACAAAAAAAACTTTGTATTCATAGGAAGTATCGTGGTGGATCCCGTATCTAGTTATTTGATTGTTGAGAATGAAACAGCAAGATTAGTAATAAAAATTAATTATAAAGCAAACTTACAAATGCACATGCCTACTATTAGGTAACATTTTTATTAAATAATAAATTCGTGCTCGAACTATTCCAGCGTATTCCGAGATGTCACGTGTGAATGATGTCTGTGTGTGTGGCTCGAGTGTGCATTGTATGAAGCTTGGCTTCTGGACCCTATGTGTTTTATGACCGTCTTCTCTTTTCTCAGGTAATGTCACTAAAACAGTAACACTGCTGTGGATATTGAACAGACACATTCAATCATCCGCATTATTGAATTCCACACTTCAGATAATGCACAGATTGAAGCAAAGCTTGGTGAAGTTGCTAGTATTCAATATGATATAAAGGTCATAGACATTTGTGAAATATGGTCTAATTTTACTTACCGGGAAGACATGATAAATCGTAAGAGCCACTTTCAGATAAGATACGCCAAGAGTGAAAAATTGTTCCCATAACTTGCGATCTTTATGACGTCATGCAATGTTTAATCTACGGTCAAAAGATATTTTTTGCATTTCTTTTTAAATTAAATACGTAGTGAAAAAATCAGCATTTTAAGTATAGAAGAGTGGGCAGGTAGAGATTAACCTTTACGAAGTTTATTATTCTTTTATATACATACATATGTGTATAAAACGATAAAGTATTATATCGACGCATAACACATAAAGATAACATAAAAACTTTGCAATAGAGGCTCTTCAAAAACTGGATCGGTACTTGAAGTCATTGTAGAAATTCAACTTTTAAAGATTTTAATTGCAGTGAAAACGTGGGTATAGGATTTTGTATCATATCTTACTTGACACTTGAATCTTAGTATATATATAAAATAGTATATATACAATTAACAACAAACAAACAAGTAAACAAACAGTTAAGTACGGCTTTAAGAGTTTCTTAAGCCAACCCCAAATAAGGGTTCTAAGGATCTTAAAATGTATAATCAAATATGTTGCAATTATTTAAGTAAATCATAGTACAAATAATTCATGAGAGAGTGCGAATTTTGTTAATTTGTATATTCGCGGAAAGTAATCTCCGCAACAACGGCACCTGTTTGAAAAATAATTTTACCATTTAAATGGTATATTATTTCGGATGGCCATAAGCATCAAGTGTGGGTATATGTATAATAATGAATTCTTGAATTCGAATAGATAGATAGATAAATATAATACATTCAAACTGTGCTATTCAAATACATGTCGTTTACATAAGACGGGTGTACGACGTGGGGTGGACAAAGTGCTGTCGGTGTAGCGGGGTGTACGTCACTACACTGCAAAATGTGCGTCGTTAGAGAAACGTTACACCGTGTCGCTATAAGGTTAAGGTCGTAAGTTTCTAAAAAAATAATCCATACCTAAAATAAATTCACATAAGTTAACATTAATATTATTACTGGCATTATTATCTTTCTGTGAAGCCTGCCTGGCTAGCTACCACCCTCCTGCTTGAGTCAGCCGCCAAACGACTCGTCGTGTTCCGGCTGGAAGCTTGAGAGCCACTACCTTTTTTCTCACCTACTTCTCATTTCTTGGCCGACAACGCATCAGTTATACCTTTGGTCTTGCTGATGTCCATGGGCGACGGTGACCACTTGCCATCAAGTGGTTCGTATGTTCGTTTGTCGGCTATTAACATTAAAAAAAAAACATTAAAACTAACTTAACCGCCGAGTGAATGTTAAAATACAAGTCACATGGCAACATAATAGTTTCCAATTCACGTGTTTTTGTTTCCTCACATGTCTTTCGTTTCATATTCAACTCTAAAACATTTAATTTCGAAGCTGTCGTTAAAATAAAGGCTCATTTAATCCACTATTTACTGTAAACATGTTTGAAAGCTATTAACAACTTGTCGTATCTATAATAGCTTGAATAACTAAAGCGTTTAATCGTTGTAAAGCTGTTTAGTGATAAATTGTTTCTGAATAACTTTAAAATTTAGTGCTTTATTCGCTGCTATTATAGTTAAATCATATCGGTGACAAATGTTATTGAAGCCAACAGTGACACCTGGTCGTATTGTTCATTTTAAGGACTTTTGGGTAGCATTGTGGTCTCTATATTTCAATATGGAAAAAGACGAATATTGCGTCAAAGTGACGCCATCACGTTGACTTAGAGGTCTCTGATTTAACGTAACTGATGTAGGACGTTATAGGAGAAAAATTAGAAGGATGGTTCATGACACTCTCATTCTTATCGCACTCAATGATAGTTATAAATGTCGAAAACAAATGCATTAATAAACAATAGTATACATATATATACACTTTGTGGGCAAACAATAATTTGGCTGGAATGACGATAATTCAAATTTTATTTTCCACCAATAAATACATTTCATCTATACTATCGTGTTTGTTTATCTTATTGGTGTCTCTGAACTGCGTTATAAGGTAACCGCTCGCCTAAATCAACTCGGTAATTTTGTAATCTTCCGGTTCAGTATTAGTTGAATTCGTGGGTAGATTAACATAATATTGAGTAGGTATTAGTAAGCCAACTTCGCTTCACTACAGAAAACTTACATCTTATTATTACAAATAGTTCTATGAATTTGTTACATGTTCAAAGATTGCAATAGGCACAGAGAAGCAATTATTACCCTCTTAATAGAATGTCCATTAACTGGGAGTGTTATTTTTGAGATTACAAAATTATCGCTAAGGACAGTGCGTATATTAGATATATATGTTAGATTATATTAGATATATATATATATATACATATGTTCAGACTGATTGTGGACTCTTCGTAGATACCTCTGATACGTAATTTATGTGCGTTATAAGTAAATTTTTATTGTTTTTAAACGATTCCATTAGAATTTTACTTTCAATAATGTTATTGAAAAATGTATAATATAAACATTACAGTTAAGTAACGGAAGCGAAATATTTGGTTTCTCATTCACTTTTGCTGCATTTAAAATTTCAATTAGATCTTTCAGCTAGGTCGTGTTTTAAAAGAATTACTTTGCATAAGTTGTTAATACTAAATGAGATATCGCAAACATGACCACTCTGAAATCAGAAATCTTCATAAGTACAACGTTCAGTACATAATTTTGTGAATATTAATATAGTTTATTAACCCAAGCTTCAATTTACATATTCTGTTTGATAATTTTCTATCAGTCTTTTGCCTAATTAGCCTTCCCAACTAAGAACTATTCTGGTCAGTCTTGGTCCTTGTCAATTCTACGGCTTACACTTGTTTTAATAATATATGCAGACTTAATAGTTTACGTGCCCGGCTGGCTAATTGTGTGGGATTTTCTTCCTCATAAGCTGTCTTTTAAAGACTTGCCCATCGCACGTACATAGCTTGCTGATAGTGAACTGTATCGGTAAATTTGTGCGTCTACGAATTGAACCATTACAACCCTGCCTCGTAGCGAAATACCTAACATAACCATATTGCACTGAGTGAACTGCAGCTTTTGGATGAGGTTTGTTAACTTCATCCAAACTGTTGTAAAAGACCAGAACAACACATCGCTCGAACTCTTTTAAGTTCAGACACTAAGGAATCAGCTCCTAGTTTTCTAACAGTGATTGGCGTAATCATATTACTTTTGTGATTACATTAATAATCTGATTGAAATTAATTATGATTGCATGTAATCATTAATTTTGATTACATAATTTACATTTTTTGTACTTAGTGACTATCGGCCATTTTGATGGGATCTCTGTTAATTTGATGTCTAAATATAAATACGACCAAAAATAAATTACCTGTAACACGAAATACACGTTCACTTGAAATACACGTTGTTGAATATTGTTTAACATTATAAAAATAAATTTCTTACCTATTCTAGTCCTGTTCACTTTAATTTCTCTTGCTACTCTTAGCTGCTGTGCTGCTTTTTTACTCTCCCACTGCATCCCCTTTATTTTGCCATTCTCCCTACTTCTCTGCACCCATCATTCCGTGATTGAATTTTACACAATATATGAATTTAGATTTCTACTCTTTTTCAGTTTAATATTTTCGACTGATCCCATCGCTTAAAAAGTATTATGTATCATAATAGGTTAAGTAGATAAATTGTTAATAAAATGTCAGCCACATATGTATGTATAGTACATAATATAATTTCTGTGCCCTTTTGCCCCTAAAATTATCGATCAAAAATTGCAATTCATTAGACTAATCAAATAGTCTAAACGATTGTAAATCATATAATATAGTATATTTTTCAAAGTTATATCATTCAGTAATCAAGTTTTTGTTGATATTCAATAATTGCAGAATAGTAACTATAATTAATGATTACATTTCATGATAGTAATCGATAATCATTAATCTTATAATATTGCGGCTAAATCTAATATGTAATCGATTTTTAAAATCAAGAATAACTTACACACACATCCACTTATTATGATCCGTTGTGTCAATAGTTGCCCGGACATAGACAGAATTATACTCATGAATAGCCATGGTCTAGTAGCACTGGGAAGCACGGGTCCCTCCCAACAGTTGAGTGGACTCTATCAATATTCAAGTAGACACATTTATATTAAATTTAAATGTTTACGGTCACCGGGAACTAAACCTGGAGCTCTATTGTAGACAGCGTCAATACTAACTGCATTATAATGTCAATAAGATTATTGCTACACAAAGTATATTCGCATCCTTAAGTGTTCAAATTCCGAAACCACATGTCGCTTAGGAAATGTTACTAATTAGGGATGTTATGGATACAAAATTTCGATAACCGATATGTATAATGTTTTAAAGAGTAACACTGACTTTATTTCTAGGTATTGTCTGGTATTACAATCATAGAAAAGAACAATAGTCTTAGAAAAAAATAGTTTCCGAGCTTACGTTATTTGATCGCAAACTTCTTACGGATCCGCACTGGAGGAACATGGTGGAGTACGCCCCAGACCTTCACGAGGAGCGAGATCAGTAGGTTGCAGCAACCGCTAATGACTGCAAACCGTATCATTGTCCGAACAAATCATTGTTCAATTAAGAAAATATGAAGTCGAAAATTCTTATGGAAATTTTTATTGCGCTCTCAAACTCATACATTTCGGGTTTAATAAAAGCAAGTATGAGCCCCAAATATGAGCAAAATTGTATAAGTTTATGCGTGGTTTACCAACATGGCGGACAAAGGAATATGGGCGGTGCTTTTACGAAGCTGTGATATAAAATACATGTTATCAACTAATAACTATCTATACGAGTATATGTAAAATAAACGCTTTTAACGTGTACCGGCCCTTTTATAGACTTATGTAAAGATCAACTCATACAACTTTATATATAAATATAAATTTGTAATCGAATGACCGTTTTTAATATTGTAGAGTTTCCTTCCAGTTATGAATGGAATCTGTTATATATAAAGCTTTTGTTTGTACAGCATTATAAATGAAAATTAATTTAAACGTCGATTGTAGAATAATTTCATCCTATCACCGAGCTTTTTCTAGTCTTATCTTGACTCTATGGTATTTTTATACGTATAAAAGGCTTTAGGACATTTATGTGACATATATAAATTTATTTTGGATTGTATTTGTATTGTACTTGGATTTTCGCTGTTCCAAATGTCTATTTGGTTGTACGTCCATGCCATCTGTGACATTAAGAATTCTCGAATAAATGTAATTAATTATGCATTCCCGTACACACACCCCTTATCATACAATGGAATATAAGTGCTGTGTAGTGAGCGTGTAAAAATACTTTGTATTTATTAATCATATATTTTTTATATAATTATTTTATGTATGTGTGTATGCGTATATGCATGTATTGTATTATAGATATGTTGTATTGTATTTTATTGTAACATATATGTAATTGTTTTTTTTTTATTTAACCTTTGTTGTATTCGAATTGCCCAAAGACTGGCTGAGAGAATGCTTCCAGCATTAACTGGTATTCTTTTGTTCCTATACATAGGGGAGATGTATTTAACACTAAATAAATAAAATAAACTGAATTACTTTATCAACAATCGTTCCATGTTCCGTTTCACATACGCCACACCTTTCCATATATGTTTATACGGTTATATAATTCCGAAAATATAACGTAGGTGAAATACTTATTATGCCGTCAACGTGCATTTCACGTTGAATGAAATCTAGTTACCAAGCATAAAAAGTCTAGTAAAAGTCGTGTAAGAATATAAAATAACCAATCTACAATATTGTGGGAAGAGTTTAAGTAAAGATTTCGTCTAAAAGAAGAAATATGCATGATATAAAACATTATTAAAAGAAAGAAAGAAAGAGAGAGAAGAAAGAATAATATTCATTAATGCGAAGTTCAGCACAACATAATGTAAAAATTTAACAAATAATTTTGGCTCACAATCATAAATCCTATAAAAATACGAAAAATAACAGAGAACAAAAATCAATAAAGACATAATATTAAAATACAAAAAGACTAACCTAACCTAACCTAAAACAAAACATCAGATAATTCTAAAAACAATAACCATACAATAATATACAAAAAACTTGAGTCTTGATTGAGTGAACGGATAATATTAGTGCTGCAACGCCGCTTCAGTGGCTTTCGGTCACCAATATATTATTATTGCGTGATAAAACGGCCTTAAAACAAATAAAAAAGATAAGACCCTTGAAACTGTCTTATGTTTATAATAAAAATTACATTAAAAAAAAATAGGATATACCCATGTCACCTTTATAAATCTACATATTTAATTTATTTATTGACGCACCTTCCATTTCCAACAACATTGACAGAAAGCAACAGTAATAAATATAAAAAAAAAAACCGAGTTCGACTACAGAACGAAATATATAAATAATAAATAAAGTTTTCACCCTTAAGAATGGTATTTGTTTTTCTAATTTAAATGCCACCAAACCATTCAAAACAAATTTTCCAATTCGGGTAATAATTTAAGTCTGTTATAAATTTAGTGATCGCTTGGGTTATTGAAGTAATTGATACAAGCCGTATTTTATACTTTCTCGAAAATAAATACAAATTTTATAAGCCCGAGTTCCAAGCATAATCTATACATATTACATGAAAAAAACAAAACGACTATTAGGGGTCTTTATAACCCAAACAATAAGTGGAACCCAAAACAGAATTTTTAAAATGTTAGAATTTTGTCGGGTTGACGAAGAAAAATCATTGAGGAATTGATTGAAAATATTATTTTCAGATAAGCAGGTGATTAATCAAAATTACAATGCATGCAGGATCTGAACTTAAATCTTTTGTTAGTAGAATCATCAATGCACTTTCAAATCAGCACAGTACATACAGACCTCCGGCTGACATATTGGCGCTTATCGCCGCAACTTGAGAGCGCTTTTATCGTCACAATATATGTAGTTCGCCGCAATATGCCTTGGCTAGTACAAAGTATTACACAACTGATTCAGGCGGATTACTGCAGCGATACGCTACCGGTGGCTTATAACGCATGCTTTTACTATCCACGACTTGGTATAAATTTGTTATAATAAATTTAAAATAAAAATAAACCGATATATAAAACGAAAGTTTTCCGTGGTAAAAATACTTACTCCGCATTATGAATCATTAATATTATTTATAAATATATTATATTTGTTTGCCGTTGGCAATTTCAATAACAGTTTTTTGCCAAAGGGTTATTTAAGCTATTATTGGGGCTTTATATTCTTTTCTGCAATCCAAAACTTTTTGACTCTTTAGATTCGGGCGGGGGTGAACGGTTAGTGGTGACATTAAACGTTTTTTAAAGTAAGTAACTTCGGCAAAAGGCGTGGCATGAAGTATAATATATTTATTTAATGCATACTTATATGGTATGGGAAGGTGTGTACTTAAATTAGAGTAAATTGGACTGGAATGGAGCCAAGTGAATCGATGCGGAGCGGTGTAGAGAGAAGAGAATAGTTCACTATTTAAAAAATTATTAAGTTATTATTAAACTATTAAAGTTATTTCAAGAAATTCATTTCTTGTAATTATGTTTATTTCGAGTCTCATGGTGCTACGTAGGCGAATAGAGTTGACTTGAAAAAAACGTAAGATGACCTTCACAGCCTGACATCGACATAAAATAAACGAACTTACCTATATGAGTTCGAGGAGGATTTAGTATATACGTGTATAGGTAGCATGGAATGAGATGTGGGAGATTATTTATTTATTTTAAAACATTTTCTTAGTGTCCGTTTTTTACATGCAACATATATAATTCAAAATATATCATTAAACCGTGTGTGTATAAATTAAATACCATTAATACCGTTACCATCTTTGTTATATGTTGAAAAAGCTCGTTCTGCTTACGGAAATTGGAGTGTTCCTCCTAATCCTGTATCGTATTTATTTACGGGATAACAATCTGGAAATCGAACATCTAATATACTTATTCGAACGCCTTCCCTTATAAGCCTCTTAACTCGTGGTAATTTTTGTTTTCCTTTTAGTAATCTGACAATGAGGAACTAATTAATACAATCTAAATTTATTTCAGTTTGTCTTCGTACGCCTACTATATTTATGGTTATAATCGTAATGGTATAGTTCTTCATCGAAACGAGGGATTGGACATATGCATACGCTGTATAACTAAGTTCGGCGTATGCGAAAGAAACCCTTTACTTCTTGGGAATCTCGCCGTGCGTGCAAGGCGACCATGACTTGCCACCCCTCGTCTTGGTATGCTACGGCGACCGGTTCATACGGGTCAATCCTGTTTAGACTCGAAGGTCTAGATAGGTCAACCCAATAATAGTGTTCGCGGCGGTTTCAGGCCAATGTATGTGTACTGCCCTCTTCACGCCGCTCCGTGCGATGAAGACCGAGGTGAAACATGCTCATAGATAACCCGGCGAGAACCGATCAGTGATCGGTGACTTCAGGCAAAACGGACGACTCCGGTGGTGACGACAGACGAACAGTTGTTTAGACCTTCGCTTCGTTATGAGGTCAGTCTAGTGGTAGTGGGTCGGGACAACCGGGTGCCCAAGCCGGCTGGCTGTAGTGTGGTTGAGTCCAGCGGTGCAGCCTCTGTACAGGGGTGCCGCTAGGGGGGCAGGCTTAAACCCTGCGAGCTGCAGGTCCCGTCCTGCATGTAGATCGTCCATTAGGTTCTAAAGTAAATTATTCTCATTATCATAATTTCCATATGTCCATTACTGGTACAAACACCATGCAAGTTACAAACTCGTGCTCATACAATGGCTAATACCTCAGGTGAATGAAGTACGAGGTCGTAACGCTTACATCCATATTTGATCGCCTGGTCTGTTTGCATAACGAAATGAATGTAATAAACCTTTATCCCGCGGGACCGCTTAATCCGTCCTGCTTCAATAATTCATGACATTGTTTATTTTACTTTACTGGTAAGGGGTGGGTGCGGTGACGCGTCAATTTTAGGTATAAAGATACTGGTTGGTACAAAAAATAAGTATTACGGGTCATGACAGTATAATCAATACGATAATTAACTAATTCATTTATTTTCAACACTACTCGATTACTTTAATTTTGGTTTAATATTGAATTTAATGTGTAATAGGTACTCACAATTAACTTTTTACAGGCTATGGATTATATTTGTAATGTTTTTTTAAATGTTAACAGCCGACAAACGAGCAGACGAGTCACCTGATGGTAAGTGATCACCGTCGCCCATGGACATTAGCAGGACCAAAGGTCACTGATGCGTTGTCGGCCAGGAAATGAGAAGGAAGTAAGAAAGAATCATCTTATTTTACACTGATATTTCGAAGTAATTGTTACATTCTGGATTTTTTACCCGGTTATCATCATCGTAATTATAACGGCGAAATAACATTTACATTATTTCAATAAATTATTCAGATACCAACATCAACTGATTTTCCCGTGCCTTACCCGTTTGGACTAAATAGCATTTTATTTGTGAAGATAGTTTTGTTATAATAGAAGACGAAGTATATACATAAAAATTTGCATGCGACTACTAATTTTAAAATTATATTTATTATTTAAATGTCCTCGATATAACTTATGAAAACTTTTTTGTGATACTACTGTGCAAGCAAATATAATTACACATACATACACGAAAATACGTAAATATGCACATAATATTGATAGAATAAAGCCAAACTTCACTACAGATGTTAGAAAAGACACTACACACAAGTCGAACGCACCCAAAAACTACAGAAACACGCAAATTATTTCCCACACGAACTAACTAACTACATATATTTAAATTAATTATACTTAACCAGCTAGTGGTTCCAGGCTAAATACTATTTCATGCTCTTGTTACGCAGACTTTGCGCAGCCATTTTCATCAGGCGCTAAGTAGTTTTAGTTATTATATAATTCCGTCGTTTTATGGAATAGTGATAGCTTAGTGGTTTGAAATTCACTCTAGCTCGGTGTGCTCTAGGTACGAAACCTGCACGTAGCTTCGAATTTTCAGTTATCAGTTATTATTAGCTTTGATGAAGGAAAATATGTTGAGGAATCCTGCATAATCGCATAAGGGTTATAGCCGCTCTGGACAGCAGCGCAATATGTATCGTCAATAATATTACAGATACATAATAAATTTTCTTGTAATTCACAGATACAACATAATGCAAGTATTATGGAATGCTGTAAGCAATATGAAAATAAATAAAAACATTTTAAACGTTACTGTTTTTTTTTAATTATACCGATATTGGGGCTTATTTCAGTGGGAATATATTGACAGTTGTCATTTCACAGACACTACTGACAGATGCGCCTCTCAACATAAGACTCGATTTCCATGTTCCCATTTATCAGACTTTTTACATCCGATCAAGACAATATTCGGCAGTCTTTACTAAAATAATAAATAAATATAATGATATAAAAGGAATATAACTGAAAAGATGATTGCTGATTTTATTCAAGTATTTAACAAGTGGTGTACAAGATTTGAAAGTGAAAATCATGAAGTAGTTTAAATATCTATTATTATTAAAAATTGTTCAAAGATGATCGAAAGATTGCTAAAATCGCCTGTACATTAAAAAGGTGCAGATTGCTTTTCAATTACACGAACTATGGAGATTCTATTGAAATTTGACACTTGACAGATACTAATGACAGATGAGTCTGTCAAATTTATGCCCAGTTTGTTTGTTTCACTTTCTTAGATACAATGTAACCATGATTTGTGTGATTAGGCTAATAATACAAGAGGCGTTGGTATCCTTTACACTTAAAATGTAAAATTTCCTCCAAGGATCATACAAGAAGAAACAAATTGTTTCTTAATAATTTGCAAGAACTGCATAATTTTGAGCAGTTGCTAAGTTAATACTCGGTTGGGAATACTTTGATACAGTTACGGGACGTTTCGGCTTGACGTCCGGAAATAATTCCCTCCTCTGCTTTATTTATGCAAAGTGAATTTCGAGTGCCGTTTTAATTGGAATACTTTATTACAAACAGCTGATACAAATGGAAATAATTAGTATGCTTATTATTTAAAGAGATTATCTTGAGATTTTGGAATGTTTGAATGAGATTGGATGAAAGGAGCTTCTTTTGAAGCAGCCTGTAGACCAACGTAAAACTTGAGCTTGGTTCTTTTTTTGTGTAAGCCTCTGAAAATCTACACTGGAGCAATATGGCGAAGCACGCTTTGGAATTTTTAAATAAATAGGAGAAATCTGTACTGCTCTGTACCAACGAATTATTTGAGCCAGGTCATGTACCTAGCCGGGTAAAACCTTTAGATTTTGATCGCTGGCCACAAAAACATTTATTGAATTCGAATTTTCAATGTTTTATAAAGCAAAAATGTATATATACTATTTCGATTTTTTTTAAATATTTAATGGACGCTTAAGAAGACCAAGTTGGGGTTATGTGATCATGTTAAGTTCGTGAAGATGTCGTTAGTGCCGTGTGTTGAGAGCTGGTACTCAAGAACGCAAAACGAAGTAGGCGTAAAGTTGACAATGTCATCTGTCATTAGTTTCTGCCAAGTATCAACTGTCAAGAATTTCGCCTCGCTACAACAGTCTCGCCGTGACCATGATAGATGTAATTGGTTTGAAATATCTTTAAAAAACACAAAAATCGTGAGTACCCGTTACAGTTAAAAATACCATTCTATTTGAATTTGTTTGTTTGGAAGTAAAAAAATGCCAATTTTTATTAAATGGTTCAAAGTGTAAACAATTACACTTTATGATTGACAAAATTGCACCGCCATTGGTCACTGATGAAAAACTGAATGATTGTCTTCCAAAAATGCGTTAAAATAGACGTGAGCAAGTTCGCATTTTTTATTGTAAACTTATTAATACGAATACTGATTTAGTTTGTAAATCAATTTATTTATAACAACAATATGAAATTAGAATTCTTTGCAAAACCCTATAGTTCACATGATAGTAAACCTATTTATTGTATATACATAAGTTCTCAGGATCGATATGAAGTAGAAATATTACATAATTATGTATCTAATTTTAATATTTAGGTATTAAAAAATATGTCTTATTTTTACGTTAATCAAAACTTAATATGAAATATTTGTTATCTTTCACTTCGCTTAAATTATGTATCTGTATCTCAATCTGTATCAAAAATTAGTAAAATCCGTCGCATAAAGACGTAATGAGTCTAGAATATTGTGAATATTATATGAAGTCATTAAGCAAGAACCTCTTATCAGGTTGCTTTTAGGATCTACCTATCTCAGTTCTATTTTATTCTTTAGTCTTTACTTTATTCTTTAGTCGTTCATTCGAGGCGTGCGCCCTACAGTGGGACGCGGCCTATGCGTGGGGGATTCCGGACTCGATGGATTCCTCCTTGCCCGGGCATTTTACTCGAGGGGCTCAACGGCTCCCTGGTAACTTAACCTCGTAACATAACGTAAAAAAATTTACAAAAATCTTATGAATTTTTAAAACCGTTACGTAATATTTATATTGTAAATTTGTAGGCAGTTAACTATTTTTTTTTCAATATTTATCCATTACATGTCATCAAAAATTTTTACATTAAAATATTCGTACTTTTCAGTTATTATCAAAACATATTTCTTCTAATAATCGTGTGCATGTTACGTATAATTTTAGTTCCAAACGTACGTAGTGAAGAATACATCTAACACTATACTAGGTGAAGGATTTGCATTACTCAACATATACAAAATCTATTTAAACTATCAATCCCAACGACAATGTGCCATAAATTTGAATAAAAACTGTAGTTTCAAAGTATGTTACTAAATAAGCAAGAAAATGACTCGAACGTGCCAGAAGATAAAACGGACTCCTTGGCACGGCTAGATAAATTGTCTCCATCAAATATTCCGGCGTTTCCTATCGCCACGACGCGCCGATATATCATACGCGTATTGCCTTACATCATACATATGTTACAGGAAATTGACAAGATTCGTAATTTTTCAAATATCTATCAGCGGATATTAGTGGAGAGCTCAACCAGCATCTTCCAATAGATCTGGCGTTATAGCCTCGTCTTTAGTTCAGCATAGTGCAGTCAAACCCCAATTGTGGTCATGGTGAAAGGACGTGCAATTCGACCTAATATTACTCCTTCGTCAAGATAATTCAACTCTCCATCAAAATGATCCTTAAAAGTGACTATCTATGTACTATCGCACCTGTCAATCTTCACATATTATAAAATTATAACGGATCGCTTTCTGTACATTAAAAATGTACGAGAAATAATTTGACTAGGGGGCTTTATTAACGCAATAAAACCCAAAACGATAGGTGTTATAATTTTTGTTAGTTTGTCTCTGAGTTTGTGCGCGCTCATCTCTGAAATGGCTTTACCGATTTCATTATGGTTTTCACTAATGTATTGCAATAAGCATCACTTAGTATTTAAAGTGCATGTTGGCGATATGGCAACATTATTATAATAATATTGTAAACTGCTCTGTGATCTCTCTCTCCACTTCCGATCGTGGTACGATTAAGACGTGTTATATTTTGAAATATAGCGTGTTCCATGCTCCAGTTCTATCATTTCCACCTCCAGCTCTGCAATACTCCGTACAGTACGTTTCATTTCAATCCGTCCATCAGGCAAAAAGTTATAAAGAGAAAACCCAGTCCTAGAAGTACGTACATAAGTGCTATTTTGAAGCGTAAGGCGTATTTTTTACGAAGCGAAGCGAGCGCGGTTTGCGAGTATATACTAATAATGTAACTGTAACGGGGCTGAATCTATACATTGATTATTTATTGGAAATTTTAATGTACGTAGAATTTGTGTGTGTGACTGTTTGTCAGTCTGTATGTCTGTCTTTCTCTCTCTCTGTGTGACTGTTTGTCAATCTGTTGATCTACATGTCTGTCTTTCTCTCTCTCTCTCTCTGTCTGTGTGTCTGTCTGTCAGTCTATCTGTCAATCTATATGACTGTTTCTCTCTCTCTCTCTCTCTCTGTGTATCACTGTCTGTCAGTCTATATGTCTGTTTCTCTCGCTCTCTCTCTCTCTCTGTATCACTGTCTGTCAGTCTATATGTCTGTTTCTCTCGCTCTCTCTCTCTCTCTGTATCACTGTCTGTCAGTCTATCTGTCAGTCTATATCTCTGTTTCTCTCTCTCTCTCTGGGACTGTCTGTCAATCTGTTAATCTACATGTCTGTCTCTCTCTCTAACTAATACACTAACACTAAAACCACTGAAATGATTTAAATAATTCTTAGCATATTTATCAGTTATGTATATTATGGGACATAATCTAAGATTGGTATCATCCAGGCAAATGAATTTTCCTGTAGAATTTGTCAAAGCGATAAGAGCACGGATCGTAGTAGCGCTGGTAGTTTATAAAAATATGCTTCATGGATGGATAACGTAACGGAGTTTATCATATTCTATTTTGAAATAACACGTACATGCATTTCTCTGTTTGACACGTCCATATATCACGCAGTCGCTGTCAAATACGTTTATAGCGCCGCTTTTGGAGAAACACTGCGATTATTCACGTTTGTCATCCTCAGTAATATGTCAATATCGACAAGTTCCACATTGTTACTACCGTTTTATCCTAATAAAAAGTACGGGTGAGTTGGGTTTGATCTTTCTTTCTGATTCTCTTTTATAGTTTGGTCTGGCGAACAAAACAGACGGGCTACGTAACACATGATGACAGAGGACGGGTATTGGCAAAAGAGGTAGCGGTTAATGATATAAATGATAAATAATGTTCATTTTTAAATAATGTCAATAAATTAACGTCGGCAGTCAGAATACGTGATAGAGAATACGTCACGATAAATATGTGCTTACAAGTTTAAATTGTTGTGTTTCAATGAAGCGTTTAGTGCGTATTGATTGTGGTCGGTCGTAAGGGCGCGTTTATTCTGTACATAGATGCAAATTGTTTGCGTACTTTATTCATAGATAAACCGTATGTAGTAAATAGTATTAACGTTACTGGCTTCAGTAATTTTTGTATATTAGTAACTCACTTGTTGGTCGTAGATATTTAGAGTCACTTCAGTATTTGAATATCGAATGAATTACGGTCTCGCAATATTCACAGCCTCCTTTTGGCGGGTTAGTCAATCGGGACGAGTGGCCCCTACATGAGGTGAGCTTCTGTGGGCCGTTAATACGGGTCGGTCATTGGGGTTAAGTGGGGTTAAGACCCGAGGGTCTTCGATGCTTTGTCCCTTCAGGTATCGCGAAGCGTACAGAATCGTTCTTGTTTTTGTGTCGCCTTCTCAACGTCGTATCGAGCGATCAAATTTCTGCCAAGTGAATCCCGTTTGTGGGAAGCTCGGGGAGAGTCGATCCGGGATCAGGTAGCAACTTCGCTCAGTAGAGTTCAATGGAGGCGGTCTCCGTTTAGGGGAGGCGTGGGTCTGGCGGTGATTTGCTCTCTAGTGATAGCAGGTCGAAACTCAGCGAGCTTGACCATGCCGACGGGGAAATGTTATAGGTATCTTT
>PDGT01000003.1:11142608-11157596 GCA_003671415.1 Megathymus violae
CAACTTTGAGTAGATTAAAGGATCAAAGGGCAGCGAAACATAAATAAAGTCAAAATACGTCAAAATACGTGGTCACTGTCGTCTATAAATTAGCGTGGTGCCATCGGAACTGTTGCTACTTGTTGACACTATGTTACTATAATCGCGTTCAAGTCGCGTTGCAATATGGCGTATCACTAATTTTAAATTTACTTTAGGCAGATAGATCATATATTGCGTTTCATGCGTATTGAAAGATAATTTTCTAGTGAATCAGCTGAATAATAAAATAAAAAGAGATTTACAGTGTTTCTTATCACTTGGACAAGCAAGAGAAACATTCTAGAGGCGTCAAAGAAAAATCGTAACAATTTATTTGGTGCGGCCCGCCCTGAAATGAATGAAGCGTATTTGGCTATCTCGTCATTGACGCCTCTTTTCTCTACAGTTTGTAATATACTTTGTACGCCAATTTAATTAATTAGTCCCACAATCGTGAATTGTGTGTTGAAGTAGTAAAGAAACACCAAACATGGTTTAGTGGCTTCCTGTAAGTTGGGAAGCATTGTTATGTTATGTTTTTTGTTAGCACTAAGCAGCCAGTAGACAATTGTCTATGGACATTCATAATATTTGGGAAGAAAAAGAAGCTATGACCTCGTTTTTTGAAGGATCATATATCATAGCATCATGAAAACTTTGATAGGAGTTCCCAAGTTCAATTCATCGTTTACACTACGAGGTAAAAATCTTATGAAAACTGTCCTATAGGTGAGAGAAAGGTCAACTCACATTTTATCCAATTTTTCTCGGAAGTTTTTGAAGTGCGTTTTTAGAACCGCAAGCGATGTAAAAAAAGGCGAAAGAAACAGCATTTATAGTAACAAATGTTTTTTCGTCCATTAGAATCCAATGCTGATATCTCCAAGACAATTTTTACATGTTTCGACTATATAGATTCCCAAACCAATATTACTGGGTTCGCCGTAGTGCACCCTACTGCACTTAAATTAAAAAAGTCAAGTATTTGTAGCAAATGGATATTGTAAGGGTGGTTCCACGAAATGTTCGATTTGATGTCCATGTCACCTTTCCATCAACGCACCAGTCACCGAGATATTAAGTTCCATCCACATTTACTGGATCCGTGACAAAACTTGGTGTTTCTCAGGATAATTTTTGCCACGTATGTACATGCAAGTTGTGGAACGAGCTTCCGTATGAGTTGTTATTCAAGAAAGGTGTAAAAAGAGCTCTCCTATAGGGTCGGCGTTGCAATAATGGTTTCTCTGGTGTTGCCTAAAGGTATATGACCACTTACCAACAGATGGCCCATCTGCCTTTTCGTCTGCCCTTAAGGCTATAAAAACTTGTATTGTCCACGAGAATCTCTCATCATTATGCTATTTTGGCGCGAATAGGAGTAATTTTTTAAACCACATCAAACATAAGGTGTTAATTCTTCAACGGGTTTGCTGTTGCTCATATTGAGTTCTTTAGCATTTGTTGAAAAACCAATGTTCTTTATTAGTTTTACATAGTATATATACGAGTATAATATAGCGGAATGAATTATCAAGTTGAGCATAATATTAGGATAAATGGAGAAAGTGGATGAAAACGACGGCAAACTAAGTAAAAAAGTCTTATTTTAATTAAATTCTCCACGATTCCTCATTAAAATATAATCCCTTACTGTCATTTGCGGGCGTGCGCTTAAAATATGAATTTTCTACTCATCTCAGCTAGCCTTGAGTTTAATCCGAAAAGTATACCTTAATTTGAAGTTTAATCTTTATTGTAAATTAGTGAGCGATCTGACTCGTATATTTTGTTGTCCAAATATAAAATAACAATAATCATAACTAAAGGCATCGGACATTCATCATTTATATAAATATAATTAATTTGGTCCCATTGCGCAAAGCGATGGTTCGAGTCGCGATTTCAGAGCACAAATACTCTATAATTAATGAATATAATTACTGTGGTTACAAGCTACTAGCAGTCAATTTCAGGGTACGGCTCTTCTCTCATAATTGAGAACCTGTAATTCTGTGGTTAATTCATGTTTCCAAATTGCTTATGCCACCTCAAGACCTCTGACCGATGGATTGTGTGCAAAGTACTTAAACCTGTCACCGATTTTGACGATATATTACAATCTGCTGATCACTTAAAATTAGAATTAAAAATTACACTCCCAATTACACTTCGAATAAGTAATAATGAAGTATTTTACATTTAATAACTACTTTATATTGTTTATGACCTTGTGAACCAAGTTGGTACCTAGCGAAGGATCCAAGGTTCGTCTTTCAATCACGGCCGTTTTTCATATGACAGATAAATTTATATACATATATATTTATATATAAATTATTGTGCAAGAAAGTATTCGTGTCCGATATCCATAGTAACAGTTACAGCTTTATAGGAAACAAGCGGCCCCGTCCGACTTCGTTCGGGTTGGACTATTATATTCAAGATAATTAAAAATGTAATATTTTTTGTCTTGATTAGAAATCATTAGGCTTACAGATATTTTATATAGCCTTTCATCTGCACGATCGCGTGTTCTCACTACATACCAATTCTCACGAAGATCGGTCGAGCCGTTCTTGAGTTATAACGGGACATACAGACAGACAGATAAGAATTTTCAAAATGGTCAAATTGATGTCAGTAGGTCATAAAACGAATATTTATCATGAAATTTGTCAAAAAATGGAATGTACAGACAGAGAGACATTACAGATTTGTATAAATAGATACATTTTATATAGCTATATCTGCGCAATCATGTATTTTCACAACATACCAGTTTTCATTAATATCAGTCAAGCCGCTTTTGAGTTATCTCGAGACATACACGAAAATTTCAACAGATTCATATAGTCGTACTAGCAGATGCCCTCACTTCGCTTCGTTTCGGAAAATCTACCTTACCCATAGATATAGAAATAGCATCTGCATTGTTTTAGAACTGGGTTTTTCTCGTTCAGTGAATTAGAAATACATATATTAAATCATAACTTTTTATTTTTGAACGGATTGCCATGAAATGAACTTTGAATATTAAGTGACACTCACTGCTATACATTAGTGAAAATCGTAACGAAATCGGATGAGTCGTTTCTGAGATTAGCGTGAACAAACGCACAGACAAAAATTCTAGCAACTATTGTTTTGTGTTCTTTTGCGTTAATAAAGGCCCCTAATATTAGTTTTTCTCATATATCCTTCATGTACAGAAAGCCATCACTTCGAATTTTATTATATGTATAGATAGATATAGATTACTTTATTATACGCTTAATATTCCAGATTGTTAATATTGGTTATAATGGTGTCTCGCCAATATTATGTATGTTTATGTGTAAGCGAAATAATATCCGCTCCCAGGTCTTATATATTAGGCAAATATTGTTTTAATGTCGTGGTACCGCAACCGAAGTGAAATATTGATAAACAAGTGTGAAAGCAATATGTTTATAATTGTTTGTTAATAATACGCCAATTCGCATACAAATAATTGTGGCCTTTATTTCTTTA
The DNA here is from genome assembly GCA_003671415.1 of Megathymus violae. NCBI lineage: Eukaryota > Metazoa > Arthropoda > Insecta > Lepidoptera > Hesperiidae > Megathymus > Megathymus violae. The sequence goes on from PDGT01000003.1 coordinate 11,146,143, forward strand.
ACTTTAAGAGAGAAGACTCGGAGTTACAAGTCTAATGAGTTGTGAAAATAATTTGAAATCCATCTTTGAGTCCAAAATGTGAAGTTGTTTGTTAGGGCGATCCTAGCTGTTTGGAAAGCGCTGGTCTCTTTACCGCCCAGCTCTCGATACTTAGGCAGTGAGGTGTGGAGGTGCGGTGATTTCTCTAACTGAGTAGCTACCATATTACATATCTTCACCGCTGGTGTTAATGATGTGAATAGAGCTTGGACCATTGACCTTTGGAAACAATGAGGAAACCTGCATACTTGAGAGTTCTCCATAATGCTCTCAAAGGTATGTAAAGTTAGCCAATTTGCACTTGGCCACCGTGGCAGACTATGGCCTGTCATTGTCAGAGGAAACCTCAGCCTAGCATTGGGACAATATGGGTTGTTACGTTGATGAACCATTGACCTCACCTGGTGCATATGTGCGTTTACCAGCCTACCCTAAAAATGTAAAATACAATTTTATCTCTAGGGATAAATGAATAAATTAAATAAAAATAAAATTAATTTATTATTCTGTTCAAACATATAGATTAATATTTATAGTGTTGGAGCCACCCTTGGAACATTTCATGTTGCTCGTATATAGGAGGGTCTGCTCCTTTATAACAAATCAAAATATCCAAGATATCAAACAGTATGTGTGCGTGCTTGTATGTGAGACATATGTCAATAGAATGTCATTTAATGGTTGGTAACGAATTTCGTGCACCGGGTGAATACTTATATAGGTTATTAAGCGACAGGAGGTCATAGAGTTTGAAAACGAGGGTTGAACTTAGGTGTAAATTATCAAATATACACTCGAATTATTAGGAACCGTACTTTTATGTACGGCAAAATTTTGTATATTTTGATAATATACAGTTTATTTACGTAAAAGTACAGTTTATTATCCAAATATTGAGGTTTCGAACTAACGCTGACATATGGATAATACATGAACAAAATTACCTCCGAGCGTATAACTCAATGAACTTAAAAAAGACTGAGGTTCAGTCCACGGCAAATTGGCAATAGCTCGTACTGGCTATTTTCTAAAATACAACGCGGTACCTGCCTTAATTGCCAAGCGCTCTCTGGTCCAAATATATCGTTTAGCGACAAAGTACTTTGTCGGAAACTGCTCGAATGTTGCTCATATATCACTATGGTACTTAACTGCTTAAGTGTACAGCCTATTTTAGGCATTGTTGGTGTGTAAATTTACTTATGAACTCTTAATTCCGTAATGTAGGCACTTAATATAATTGATAGTGAAACACAAATCAAATTACGAGGCACGAATAATTCACTTTGGTTAATGTTTGTTGCGGCTAGAACAAAGTTGGTACTTTGTGGTGTGTATGGAAGGTTGTTTGAGTAGAAGATTAATATGCGTCAATTTCTTTGTTGTATAAATAACGTAATTACTGTTACTAATATTTTAAGGGTGAATTCATTCATTACTTATTATATTATTCCAAATACATTACATGTATATGAGGGCTATTAACATTTATAATGATAATTATATAACAAAGTATAATCACATAGTACATTGATGATTGATTGATTGATTTTATCAATTCACAACAAACACGTCAACAAGTTGTCTTATTCTCTCATGAGATAACCAGTAGGGTTAGAACTTATCAGTAAGGGTGACAACACAACAGCACCTTCTTCACCAAAACTTAGAAACTGTTCTATGGCGGATCTGATAAGACATGCAACAGAAGTCCGGACTGAAAATCAGAGTCATGCCGCCACGGCTTTCACTGGATCCTTTCTGATGCGCGGCTTTAGGGTGCAGCACAGACCTAAAATTAAATATATAATCGTAATTGAATTTAAGTTTTTTTTATTATTGTTTTGTTCGTTTTTTTCATACGATATCATATGTGTATGTAATTGTTGTGTTGCCAAAGCCCCAAATGAATGTTTTTCTTATTATTTATTCGTATTGACTTTCCGAAATCGTAACCAAAAAATGGGGCGGGAAGGGGTTCGTTAGGTAGGCAGTTTGAAACGTGCCTACCACGCACGAGTACGGCTGCATTAAATGGGTGTTAAAGAGCTCAGCGACCTTAACAGTAGGGGCTATTCATCCATTGTTCAGCATAGTGAATCACGGGCAAGGGAAGGTACTTTGGGCTCAAGTGTGATCGAAGCTTTTTAAATTCCAAAAAACAAATACTGGTATTACGGGTGAAAATATCATAACATAGCTATAGTAAATCGATTATAATATAAAGGGAATTTAATTTGTTTACTTCCATCTTAATTGAACAGTCTATTTATAATCCCTAATACATGGATTAACAAAAATTTAAAGCGATTACCCCAAACATGTATTGTTCGTTTCCACTTACTTAGTCAAGTTTTCACGTTAAACCTACGGTTTAACCCATTATTTTGCTGTAGCCGGTCAAGTTAAATTTGCAAAATAATTCAGTAATTAGTTGTGGACGGTTGTTAAAAAATAACAGACAATTAGGAAACATTATTGGAAATTAAGTAAAGATGTTCATTCATAAATGAAATAAAAGTTTTTGCTATTGATTCATAAATCATTATTATCTCTCAGTGCATGTATTATATGACTCATGACTAAGTACCAGTTACCGTGGCGTTAGATGAACTGTTTGAGAATACTATTCAAAATCAATTCAGTCAGTACTAAGTAACTTAGTTTAACGGTATTTAAAGGAGTTGAAGTTTCTTCGAACCTCAAGTATGGTCGGTTCATCAAGTTTAAAGCTAAAGCGGTTGCCAGGAAATTTCGGGTCCCTGCGAAAGTGCGGCCATACTTCACACCTAAATAGTTTTAGCCCAGTGAAAACTCAGGTTTGATCATGTCTGGAGTATTGTTGTCACATTTGGGTTGGTGCTGCCAAATCTCAACTATCAACCTTGGATTATGTGGAGGTGTGTGCAAAGAAGTTCATTGATGTCCCAGTTCTGGTCGAAATTAATCTGCAAAGCCTTGAGTACAGGCGCAGGGTTACCAACCTCTCAATCTTCTATAGGGCGCATTTTGAAAAGGGTGCATAAGAATTGTACGAAATAAATCCCCCATTGCCATTCCGCCATCGAAAAACCCGACGTAGCGCGAATACGCAGTTTGCGTCGTCATTTGTTAAGCGCACTGCGAAGGACTGGAATAGCTAGCCCGCGTCGGTGTTCCGCCTACTTGTGATATGAGAGTCTTCAAGAGGAGAGTGAATAGGCTTTTATAAGTTAGTGCGTTCAACATTTTAGAGTTCATCACCACTTATCATCAAGTGGGATTGTTATCAACTTGTTTTATGTAAAAATAATGAATCAGGTGTAAATTCGTTATAAAGCAAATTGAAACAGCACTTATATAACTAAGGATTGTGCGGAATAAAAAATGCTTTAACGCCCCAGGGATATAAATTTGAATAGTAACATGCCTCTCTTACTAGTACTAATAATATGAGATACTATTAATGAGAGACTATGAATGATACTATTAACTACGGTTGTTTTGCGGCAGGCGCCTCATAAGTGCATTAATATGAGATTCCGAAGCCTTCCTATTGTGGCCGGATGGAGCGAGGGTGTTTTGGTAGGATAATATGCCACAAACCCGAAAAATTTTCCCAGAAATATTGGGTATCTTTTAAAGATTCCACGATAGCAACATAGCCTGTCTCTTATGTAGACTCTAGTTAGTATACTTCTAATTCCTATCTTCCCCGTAATATCATATTTTTAAGAATCAATTTTCATTCACTACGTTGAGGTTCACTTCAATATTTTTTCACATAATCTTGTTCAAGCTTATCGCCGCTTGTTCTCTAAATATTTGCATCACGTAGAGGACATCGCATTCTTCGCGCGGCTGAATTCCATTGCCTATTGGCATAAACATTTTACGACGAACGTGAAATTTGTTCGGTCTCGAGTTGGTAACAGTTTATAGACGAAGTGTAGATTTTTGGAGGTTTACACTTTACGTGTTTACGTCTTTTTATGGAATTACATCAATATCTACGTATATGGGTATTGTTTTGTATACTGTCAATCTACATGCTGTCGAGTTTAATGGGTGTAGCTCCAGTATTGTTGCCAGTTCATACTAAATTTACTGCTTGTTTTACTTTGATGTCCATAAAAACTTGAAAGTAAAAGCACGGAGAACATTCTAGACATTATAAACCTTTCTAGCTCTCGAAAAGATGAGCTAGTGATTGGATGATTACTTGGGCTCTACGATACACAGTTTAAACTGTATATTAATGTGTATTTATCGGGATTAATCCCGACCTTACTCGTTAATTATAGTAAGGTTCTTTACTTGCCTGGCTAGCTTATTAGTTAACGTTAGCCGACATTATAAAATCAAGCCTAAAATACTTATAATTCTAAATTATATTAATTATAGTATTAAAACTCCCGTTGCAAGGTTTTTTTCTGCTTTCTTTTTGGCCTTTGCTTCTTTCTTGGCTAAATCGTTATTCCACGACGTCGACAAATTGCCATCACAGAAAAAATGAAGTATTCATAATATTAACAGTCATAACTCAAATCTCTTTTTATTAAAAGAGGGGATAATGACATAGTTCCATATGCCGGCCAAGTGAGGTTTGGCAGTCTACATATACCTTTTAACCGTTTCACTGCTTAGCTGAGTCTCCTCTTAAAATAAGTGGCGCAAGGTCCATCACGTCCCTTAGTGCGTGCATCAACTCATTAATATTTTTAGTATACTGCATCAGATTGAGGGGCTCATATATATATATATATGGCCAATTTCTTGAAAGATCTTATACTATCTGTAGGTCCCTGACAATTACTTCTATTTAAAGATATTCCGAACGCGATGGATGAAAATGTTTCCTTCGAAGACCGGAGCTCATTGCTTGTTTTAGGAGAGGTCTATGTTCAGTAGTGGACTTATGTGTATTGGCTGATGACCAGGATTATGAAAGCCCGGAATCGCTCACGAAATTATGTCACTAACGGTCGACCTCCGGATTAATAACTGCCCCCGAAGTTAAGCAATTCACTCGATCGATCACCTCTAATTGATCCAAACTGTAGAATTGAGAGGGATCTCGTGTAGATAAGCAGTCAAACGTGTTTGAGAATATCATTAAGATGAAGAAATTCTCAGGTTTGTAACGCCATACCTGTTAATTTAGTTTAATCTAAATACTGTAAACTCATCCTTCAGTGGTTTGAGCTGCGAGTCTTACCCGTAATCTAGTTTAATCTGACTGTAGCGTTATATCATTAAATCCTAGTATGTGATAAAGAGTATCTTAATAAATAAATTACAATAATTAAGTACTTCTCTAAATAACAACCGTCATTAACAATTAGGACTATGGCCTAAAATAAAGATTTTGGTAAAAGTATTTGTATTTAATCTCTCTAATTTCCGCTATTTATTTCTTTCGTTTATCATATTTACATTTTTGTTTTTCTCAGATAAATAAATATTAAATAAATAAATAAACGTTTACACACTCACACCCTCGCACTTGGATTCCCTGTGTTGTAGGTGGCATAGACATACACAATTATCACATCACAAACACCCATGACCCGAGAACAAACATTTATCTGTCACATAAATAGCTACCCCGGCCGGAAATCGAACCCGGGACCCCACGCTCGGCAGGCAGGGTCACTACCAACTGGGCTACGGGGTCGTCAAATATTCTGTACGTATACAATTGAAAGGTGCCAAGCAGCCTTTTGAAGAAGCTAGTCTGGAACCTTTTAAAGAAGCTAGTCTGGAACCTTTTAAAGAAGCTAGGCTGGAACCTTTTAAAAAAGCTAGGCTGGAACCTTTTAAAGGAGCTAGGCTGGAACCTTTTAAAGGAGCTAGGCTGGAACCTTTTAAAGAAGCTAGGCTGGAACGTTTTAAATAAGCTAGGCTGGAACCTTTTAAAGAAGCTAGGCTGGAACCTTTTAAAGAAGCTAGGCTGGAACCTTTTAAATAAGCTAGGCTGGAACCTTTTAAAGAAGCTAGTTTGGAACCTTTTAAAGAAGCTAGTCTGGAACCTCTTAAAGAAGCTAGGCTGGAACCTTTTAAAGAAGCTAGGTTGGAACCTTTTAAAGAAGCTAGGCTGGAACCTTTTAAAGAAGCTAGGCTGGAACCTTTTAAATAAGCTAGGCTGGAACCTTTTAAAGAAGCTAGGCTGGAACCTTTTAAAGAAGCTAGGCTGGAACCTTTTAAAGAAACTAGGCTGGAACCTTTTAAATAAGCTAGGCTGGAACCTTTTAAAGAAGCTAGTTTGGAACCTTTTAAAGAAGCTAGGCTGGAACCTTTTAAATAAGCTAGGCTGGAACCTTTTAAAGAAGCTAGGCTGGAACCTTTTAAAGAAGCTAGGCTGGAATCTTTTAAAGAAACTAGTCTGGAACCTTTTAAAGAAGTTAGGCTGGAACCTTTTAAAGAAGCTAGGCTGGATCCTTTTAAAGAAGCTAGGCTGGAACCTTTTAAAGAAGCTAGGCTGGAACCTTTTAAAGAAGCTAGGCTGGAACCTTTTAAAGAAGCTAGTCTGGAACCTTTTACAGAAGCCAGGCTGGAACCTTTAAAGAAGCTAGTCTGGAACCTTTTAAAGAAGCTAGGCTGGAACTTTTAAAGAAGCTAGGCTGGAACCTTTTAAAGAAGCTAGGCTGGAACCTTTTAAACCTTGAATACTAATGTTCAAGATTTATCTACTCGAGTCTTTTAACGTATCCTCGAAAATTCGAGGTTCTGCAAGCAGTGCTTTGTAGTAATAAACACAAAAAAGTGTTAAACTTATAAATATTCATTAATGAAACATAACTTTAGAGAAGTTATGTAAAATTTAATAAAAGTGCGCTAAACAAGAAGGAGCTTCCATCCTCGAGCCAGTGATGAGGTGCCCTCATTGTGTCGATAGTGATGTGCTTAATCCAATTACTGATGTTCCACCTAACAGTAGTCAGTTTATAAGTCTTTATCACATTGATTTCGAAGTGACTTGTTTTATTGCCCTAAAAATCTTGATAATAAAGTCAACGATGTGATCTTCACATTGTACAATTTTGGTGTGCTCTGTAAAGTCAACTTCGAATGTAATGTACGTGAAATCCTGTGACTGTAACTGTACATATGTAATTCTTCTTTTAAAGATGAATTCACTAGAGAAAGATATTAACGTGGAACTTTATAGTTTCATAATGAGTGAGTGGCAGAACTATTCTAAATCGTTTAAAAAGTACTCAACCCGTAATGAACTTCAGCGCAAGCAAAAGCAGCTTGAAAAAAATTACTTTAGTTCCGAAAGTTTTCAATCTCTGATCTCTTTCTGCCTAACAAGTTCGTACATGTCCATTTCAAGTTAGACGTTCATCTAAAAGAAAGAATGATAAATGGGCGTTAATTCATCATTCATTCTAGTTTAAAAGTGGAAAGAGCATTAGTGTTCAGATAGTTCTTGCTTCCGTTAATTGCACTTAGGTAACGATATTTTTTATGTTACTTATTTGTTTTATGCAAGTTTGTAAAGAATTGGATTTATACGCGTTGTAACTTATTCAAATTTACAATACGATTAAATATTGTCTTTTCCACTTTGGAGTCTTAAAAGACTGAAACGTTACATATAATTTACCTTTATCAGATTGACGTTTAATGACGTCATCCAATACGTTATAAATCTCTGTAAAGTTACAAGAGTAAAGAGATCGAAATAAATGTTTATAAAATGATTTCATTATAATATGGCCATAAACACTTAAAAACTTCCTATTTTTATTTCTCTATATTCAAATTTGGAACGCATTTAAATTGTTACAACAACGATAATTTGCCGATATCTCAAATGTACTGTTATCGAGGTTATTATTTCATTGCAATATAGAATGGACTGTTAAAGACTCACCTAAAAATTGTAGACTTAAAGAATTGTAGCCATTGCTTTACACAAAGTGGGTATGGAGCTGTATATCATTTTGAGACACTTTAGACTAAATTCCCCATCCCATCTGTAACGCTAGAGGCAACACAGTTACTTTCTTTCTGTCGAATTATTATAAAAGACAAATAAAAATTACGCTACCATATTCCATTTACAATTCAGCATTCATTCAGACATTCAGCATGCTTCCATCGAATACGTTCCAAATTATTTAAATTAGCTACTAAGACAAATCGAAAGCATTACAAATTAAATATTTTACACTAAAACTTACAAGGCTTTTCTGACACACTTAAAAAAAATATTATCAAAAAAATTTATTATTATTTTTTTCAATTTAGCTGGCACACCAGCAGACTACCCACAAAAGGTAAGTGGTCTCCACAAAAAATCACCAAACCATTGATACTCAAGAAAAAATGTGGGCGCGCTCATTACCACTGGTTCTCTGATACGGCAACCTAAATACGTAAATATCATTTCACGGTAGATACTCTGGTCATCTGTTAAGCAAGGTGTAGCATGAGCTGGTTAGATTGGTTCGAATTCAAGGAAGGGTGGAGTTCAACATGATCGCTGAGCATACCAAATTATAGTTATTGCACTTCAAAAATAATTTTTTCAAGTACTATTTTTATATAGAATAATATTTTAGTATTCTAGGGGTCACCTTTATTTAATATTAGATACTTTGCTAATGTAATCGGTTGCCACAAATTATTAGTATAATACTTTACAATATTATAAGGTCACCTTTAAAATAACATACTTCGAACCTCGGCCCGTTACTACAAAATATATCTAGGTTGCAATACAATATTCTAAAGGTCACCTTCAATATCACATACTTCAATCACCGAATATCGTGAAAGTCCTTAACAATGTCATTAAGAATGTAACTCCAACCAACTAGGGGTCGGGGACAACCTCGACCCGCGTTCCACCCGCAGAGAGGAATGTTAAATTATCCCGAAGTACTAAAATATTAATGTTTACTTTACAAAATAAACTTGTATACAGAAATAGACGGAAACGAGGCGGCGCATCTGCGAAGTGGAATCTGAGTTACTGTGTTATATTTACCCGAATTATGGTATATAACTAAAATTTGATGTAGTAAAGAACAAATCTAAGTTCCTTCTTCTTGCACCGTAATAATAAATAATAATAAATAAACGTTTATTCACTCACACCCCGCACTAGGATTCCCTGTGTTGCGGGTGACATGGACATACACAAATATGACGTCACACACACCCATGACCCGAGAACAAACATTTATCTGTCACATAAATGTCTACCCCGGCCGGGAATCGAACCCTGGGACACATTATACATGGGTTTTAATCTAGGATATTTTTATAACGATAAATGGATTTATTACCGCGGGATAGAAAATAAATTATTATCGACATTCAATTAAGAGGGAAGAAGAAATATTGACTGCCTGGTTGTAGGTATTATAAATAAATGTTTAAAAATTGCAGAACAAGAAAAACCCATTCCTAAAACAATGCCGGTGGTCATTCTAAACGTAAAGCGTAGGTTCTGTAGAGCGAAGAACGAGCAGGTTACTAGTATAATAATAATTATTATTATTAAGTGTTTTTATCGAATAACTAACTTAAACGGTCGATTTAATGTAGTTGATTATTGATTTTAAAAATTTCACAAATAAAATAAATTGCTTAATTGTAAAATTTTAATTAATTTTTCTGATCATAGTCTGAACATTATAATTCCGGGCGTGCGTAGTACCGTAGCCATTGTCATTTTTTAGTCCCTGTATCGGTCTGTTTACGAGGGTCGTTAGTTTTAGAGGTCAGCTCGGTTAGGTACTTGATAGTTTAAGTCATTTGGCTTCAGGGTCAGAAATGTTCTTGATATTTGGTTGTCATGTTATAATGGTTACGTATATCTCATGAACAAAATGAAGCCTTATAGGATCATTCGTGAGCTATCAATCAGATCCAATTTTCTTTGAATCTCGTGGTTACTCGTGTGCGCGCTATGATATCCAATTGATACTAATAATGATAAAATATTATTATTAATAATAAAAATGTAACATGGTTGAATCTCCACACGGTATATTTTTTGTGAATTTAAATGTAGACACACATTGTTATCGATAGAGAGGCCTAAATATAACTTCTTTGGAAATTTTGTTTGTCTGTCTGTCTGTCTGTCTGAACACGTATAAATTAAAAGCATTGAACAGATTAATGTTATTCTTGACATATGTGTAACTTATATTAATCGTTATAATTAAGAAAACGTTTCATGCGGGAAAGTGAATATGTTCGCGCGGCATTTTCCAGACCCAAGTGAGTGGTTGGTTACAACATTTTTATGCATCTAATGAACATTAAGTTTATAAATTTATAAGGGAATTTTATAAGGGAGCCAAAGAGACATTTTCTATCACCGCAAGTCATAATTATTTTCAAACTAGTAACCTTCGCTTGTTTTGTTTTGGAAACGCGATCGTTAAATGAAAAATGGACCCGAAATAATCGTTATTCGTTTGTATCATGCGTGTTGTAATTTTTTTATTTTTACCTCATACACCTGAACCTTCTTCGTATATCGCATCGATAACGAGACTATCCTTACAACAGTTTAAGACACTATCGCGTTCAGAAAGACAAAACAAGACTCACACACTAAGTAGCAATACGCATAATATTCAACAATTACAGCTCTTCGCGGGATTCAAAACCAGGCCTCGAAAAATGCTCAACAACAAACGCAATACGCCATCGCTCGATGAGAGCGACTAGCCAATAAAGCCTATTTGCATGACATTACCGGTTGATGTGCTCCTGTTTATAACGCTCGACCGAACGTAAACACGACCCCATCTAAATTTCAGGAGAGTACCTATTACCGAATATATTTAACGTCCGCTCAACACGAATAACTCGCTGATATGTTGACCGTGTTGCCTAATTTATGTACAGGCTATGTTGAAATTCAAATTATTTGAAGTATTTTCGTTCAGTGACTTCAGGTGTGCCTTAAATTTGATTATAACGTACTCGGAACACGATTTAACACCGACCTCGCCGATAAGATTATGTCAACTATTGTTCATAGACTAAAATGAGATTTTCGTTAATTGTAAATTTCAAAATGATGTTTATATATTTTACTAGCAAAGCTTCGCTTCCGATAAATTACGCCTTACGTTCAGAAATAGCACCTGCATTGTTTTACGATTGAGCTTTTCTCATTGTATGAATTACAAATATATTATTATATAGCTTTTTGTTTATGGACGGATTGCAAGGAAATGAACTTTAAAGATTGAGTAATGCTTACTGCAATACATTAGTGAAAACCATACCGATATTACTTAAGCCGTTCCTGAGATTAGCACGAATAAACGCACAAACAAACAGAAAAACAGACAAAAAATCTAACAACTATTGTTTAGGGTTCTATAGCATTAATAAGAGTCTCTTCTAATAGTTTTTGTCATGCACAGACGGCGATCAGTTAGAATTTATATATGT
>PDGT01000021.1:0-34128 GCA_003671415.1 Megathymus violae
CTTTTATCACATAATTGATCTTAATCTAGTCTAATAAAGAAATGAATTAATCGTACTTACATTGTTTATAATGAATAAATACACGCTACAATTTCCACAGGCACAATCACTTTTATAGGTCTTGTCGCTTGCACGCCTCAAGACTGAATGCTGTTGAACACTCAGCAAAGACGAGTGAAATGAGTGAATGGTTTAAGAACGAATGAATGTCGTAACTGTTTTAGAGGTGAGTTTAATGTGAACGAATGATTATTCGACTGAATGATAACTTAAGCAAGCTAACAGTATTTAATAGTAATTTTCAATTATTACGATTTTTACGTTGTCACACGTGTAGTAGTTTGAATGGATTTGTCCAACCCGCTTTGATCACTTCTACGCACAATACAGGTATAATGTCGGTACGTAATAAGCAAATTATTCAACTTACAAAGCAAATTATTCACGTTTACCTTATTTTCTTCGCCTGAAGCAGCAAACAGTTTTCCCTTGAACGCTATTCCAAAAAGTGTGTTTACAAACACATGCTTCACCCAGATTTGATAGCGGGTTGTGTGGGGCCGTTACAAATTTAATTAAAACTAGTACTGGAAACAAAGATGTATTAATCTTTATATTATCGTGCATGAGAGATGAGTCAGGAGCCCACCTGCAGATCACTAGACGATACCGCGTAAACATATTACGCACGTATGTATTTACCCTGAGCTGCCCTTATGACAATAACATAAAGAGACAGTCATGCTAACCCAACCCTTGAATCGATGCCCATCGGTGCGATTATCGCGTGAAGGTAACCAGCGATCGTTTAGTTACCGTACATGCGTAAAGATTCTGAATTGCGGTGAACAGCGATTTTTATCTGATTACAACGCACGGCGGCTGGCATCATTATTAGATTTATTTTTGCCGAAGCTAGTGCGCACTATCGTGTGTAATGATTGTTGTTTATCAAAGCTCTGGGTCATTCGGCGTGTTGCGTGACTTGTGTTCGAGGTGATGTGAGCTAATGACCGCACGTAGGTAGTTCAAATGAACTTCTTGTTTATTAACGGTTGCCCTACTTCATTTAACCCTAGTAACCTGCCAACTCTTTGCCTTACACAACTTACCCCTTACGTTTACAAACAGCACATGCAACCTAAGCGGTGGTTATCAATTTTTCGGTTATTATTTTCTTAAAAACGTATTTACTTGTTCATACTTTTTTAGGGATCCATATTTCTAGTATATAAATTGGACGCATTCATTTATTCCACTGGCTGCAGAAAAACTGTCGGAGCTTTGTTTAGTGCCCTTTTAATAGTGTCTATAATCTGTACTAACTTTTACTTCCTATTCCGTAGAAGCCAATTTATTATGCTCAATGAAAACAAGTTACAGAATATACTATAGTATCTTTTAAATCTCTTCAGTAGTTTCCGCGTGATACTCTGTAGAGAAACAACCAAACGACCAAAGTACAAATTTTTTTTTGTCTATTATACATATTGATTCGGCCTTGTTACGTTTTTTTGTTAATATACATTTGCTGCAAAAGTCTTTTATCGTGATGCCGCTCGAATTCTTTCACGGTGGACTTTGAGACGCTTGACACGAAAGCCCGAGACTCCGCGAGACATTTACACTCCATAACGGCCGGTGTAAGCTTTGCTCGTCGAACGTGAAAGTGAATCTTACACGATTAGCAATAGGAGTTATAGGGGGTTAGATTTATGATGGCGTTAACAGACGACGCAGTGGGCGCAGTGGCGCTTCGCGTTGGCACGATGCCCGGGACGCGGGAACCTATCCACCTCGCCACCTACTCCCACCCAAGTGCCGCCGTTGCTTCGTTCCGCACCTCCCTCGTTGCCACTCTCACTAATGCACACAAACAATGCACAGCTGTTGACCCAGCAATGTAACGGCACGCCTACAAAGCTTCGTAGAGGACGGAGCTCAAACCCGCTCAAGTGACGCTCGGAACGCGTATTTACGTGTTGTACGCCGTTGTCATTGTTGCTCTACCTTAACAAACTGTCGCCCCTTTGCTCTCTTCGAGATTTGGGGAGGACGTGATGCATGTGTTTGTTTTTCACACGTGCCTATTAATGATAGATGTCATAAATAAAATCGGTCAAGTTTAATAAAGTATTGGGTATATTTTAATGATTTCATTACGAATTCTTATTTCATTTTAATGTGTTCTAGAAAATAAAATATTATACTACAAATTGTACAATTTTTTTTTTAATTCAACGAAACGATTGATCTTTAAAATAGTTAGTGTACTACTGTTTTAGGCGTTTTACCATTGACTTCTTCGAAATGTCAAGTTACATTACTTTTGCATAATGCATTTTTTCTGGGTATTTTTAAATCTTCCTGTCACATAATGATAAGAAGACTTAGTGTTGACAGTTTGAAAGCGTTAACGACCAGATTCTACACGACACAGCGCACACGTATGTATTTCGTTAAATATTGCACTACAGGCAAACAAAGCCAGAACGAGGAGCACGCGAAGATAACTATCTGTAGCTTGAGCAAACTGAATAAGTGTCTTGACAAGCTGTGAATCAGCAGATAAGCGGCCTGAGAGATAAGGCATTCATGTTGCTGTGTTACGGTAGGTCCGGTCGGAGGAGGGTCTCGAAAAGATTTCAGGTTTTGCTCGGTAGATACGCTTTGAATTTAAATAACGAACCGTTTTCAATTGTATGTCATATGAAGCTTGTCGACATATCATGAGAGCATGTTGTGATTCAACACATCTATTATTCTAATAATGCAGTATTAGTGTTGTAATAATTTCACAACCGTATATTAAATACTCTATTTACAATTGTTTCTATTAATGTTTAACTAGCTGCCCCGTTCGACTACGTTTGAGAACCATGATTATTAAAAAAATATTTTTTTTGTCTTAATTAGACATCATTAAGTTTACTGATATTTCATACAGCCTATCATTTGCAGAATCACGTGTTCTCGCTACATATCAATTTTCATGAAGGTCGGTCAAGCCGTTCTTGAGTTAAAACGGGACATACAGAGATATGAACAACTGTTTAATAAATTCTCCTTAAAAAAATGTTCACACGTTTTTTTTTCAAAGATTAATACCTACACAACAATTACGTACATCGTCCATTGATTGTGGACATGCAAATTTCGATTCACTCTTCGCATCTACACTCCGGTCACGTCTCAGAACCGCTACTGGCTGCGTTGTTTATTACTCGTAGTATGCATGTATAAACGAACCATTTACCCAGCAAATTAGCTGAGCTCATTAGCCGGTCGGTTGCCTTCGCAAATTTGTAGGAGAACTAACTATCTTCTTGAATGGATTGCGCTGAATATTAATTTACGTAATCGCGTCAGTTCCATTTGAACGCAATAATCTTTATCTAGCTCATAGGCATTTTTTATCCTCTTAGCTTGAGTAACAAAAATGTCACTTGTTTGAAATACAAACTTACTCTAATTTTAAACACATCACCGAAATAGAATCATGATTTTCCATTGCAATTCATAGAAGTCAAAGTCACACACTTAGACATCTGTGAATTACTTGTGTCCCAAAAGAGAATAATTATCCAAATGAACTTGTTAACCGTTCTCAGTGATGAAAAACTATCAGAATGGCCTTCTGAAGTAATACAGGAGTAGAGTTATTACGAAGTTACGACAAGTTGTTGGGGAAGAAAAGGGTAGCGTTAAAGAAATATGGGACACTGACGAAGGGTCCTAAAGGAAGGTCTGCAGTAAACAACAATTCAAGTAAATAAACAGGTGAAAAAAATATCAGGTATACCCAACATGAAAGAACATGAACAAAGAGATATATAATTTCTTGATGCATAAGTCTCAATTGTATGCGTACGACGTAGTCAATTAGCACTTATTATTATACAAAATAAGTTTGCCGTTTTTACATCCAACTAAAGTACATAGACTTGTTTGTGTGACGTATTTCTCGTTTACTCGACAATACGATAATTGTACATTCAGTGTTATTCCCTTGGCGATTTATAACATATATTAGTGTTTTGCATTGACTTAATTGAACATATTTTCTTGTTGTTGTTGTTCTTGGGGACTTCCTACGCGGCGGCACCCTACTCGAGGGGGTCAACAGCCCCCTGGTGACGTAACCCCCGCTGTATTTTCTTCTTGAAACATTTCTTTCCATTTTAAATAGATAGAAAGTCGTATAGCTACACGTTCTTAATCATCACTTAATATAATAGCTCCACGACACAGTGGACTCGTTGCCAAAACCCCGCGTAACCCATCGCGTCCCGTGTTGGCGGCCGTACATCGTCAGCTAGAATGCCCGCCGTCTCATAAAGTACACGGCGTGCATGCGCGGGCGCATCACCCAGTGAGCCGGTGACTCATGCATTGTGCTCACGCGCACGCTAATTACATTGTACGACGAACACGTGCATCTGGTCCCCTTGAAATGGCTCACCTGATAAATACAGAACTAGTACGGTAATCGCTCTCGGTTTTGAGGTATTGAGCATTGCCGAATAATCGAACATATCTTTTAGATTCAACCGATCGCGATTGTTCGTTTAATAAAATAGGCAATTTATGGGCAAGCCCAGGGCGATATTTATGCATCTGTTTTGTCTGTATTTGTTTTTGAAGGGGAAGGTATTGTACTTGTCTATAAATTACAAATTGACAAATGGTATACGTAATCCTGGGTGCGCCCCGTCATTGCTGCGAGCGGCAATGTGGGTGTGGCTTTGGTGTACTCCGATAAGGTTTGTTTTAAAACTTAGCGAATTTTCTGTGTATCTATATCGATTTTATTACGCTCGGCATCCGTCCATTTCACTCGACCATTATTTCTCACGGGTGTCCTTCAATGTAGCCACGTAAATTGCTGGCTGACAAAGGTTTATTTGTTGCTCCGTTTATTAATAGATACCGGTAGCAGTTACTTTTCCTTATAGGTAGTATAGAAATTGTTCATTTATTTATTTATTTATTTAATATTAATCTCTGTATACAACATGAAACGAATACTTGCTAAATCCTTATTTCAAAACAAGCCCAAGTTGAAACTACTTCAGGTAAGACATTATGTGCAGTAAAAATATAGTTATGAAATCGTTTTACTGCTCAGTCATGGTTTCTGTGCGTTGATTCCTGTTGTGTATATATTGGGGAGTAATAAATATATACAGGTTGTTCGGTAAAAAATTATATTACGCGGTAGATTCTCGGTGCGCCGGTGCTGCCGTGGGAATTTCACCTGTCCGACGAGTAAATCAAAAATCTACAGGGCTATTTCCGTACACTCAAAAGCTTTTCGGTCGGTGCCTCTTCATTGTACGATGCTCCCAAATGTTCCTGTGGGAGTGCGATTTTTTTTTTCATGCCGTGCATTTTTTCTCGCTTTCATCATACGAAATGTAGATAAACTTGCGACAAAGACATTTTTACTTCTCTATGCAAATTAATTTAAAAAATTTCCACTTTTAATTTTATTTTGAAACTGTAAACTGATACCTTGGAATTGTTATAAATATTTCATCACACCGTCATCAGGACAATTAACTACACTATCTATCGTAAAATAAACATTTAATGTTAAATTAGATCTAACATTAAACGCATAGTCAGCCGTTATTAAGACCAATTATATTAATAGGAGGAATGTAACTCCTTTTTGTAACATTAGTAATATATAGTAATATCCAAATTGCATTTTACAAAATGGGCGCGATACACATATAGCGTTAACATCAGCCTGCCTTTTAATTATATTAGGACGATTAATTAAGAAAAGCGATGTTCATTGTTAATTATGAAATATCTCGTGGCTTTGATCGGTGCCTTTGCGGGGAGGGCATGTCGAGCCTATTTGCCGAGTGTGGCTGAGTTCACGTTTTTAGGTTAATGATGTTTCGGGTGAAGGAGATTTGCTGTTATATTTGTAAGTAAAGCCTACGTCTCTGTAGAGAGATAATATAAATTACATTAACGGTTATCTTACATCAATGGACCGTAATTTTGCTTATATTTTTGTTAAAAATAATTTTTACCACATATTTTTCCATTTGTCTCACAGTAAGCAACTAGTTACGATCAACTGTAATTCATAAATGTTGTGTCAAAATGTTATCCGTTACTGAAATTTAATCATTAAAATAACTATCTTTTCTAGCTGACTGACCAACTATTTCTTCTCTTGGGTTAACAAAATGAAGCTATATAGTTTCCTTGAATGGGACTTTGGCCTCGGGTCATTGTGTTTATTTAAAGAAAAAAATGTTCTCATGTTTAGAGATATTATACCGGCATCATTAATATCCGCAAGACGATCCAAAGAAAAAGAAAACATAACAAGCGTATATACCATATACAATTGAGAATGTATAGAAAAATATAATTAACTCTGAAAAGTTTAGTATACAAAATAATCGAATATTGAGATAATATCGGTTACCATTGTACAATCGACGAGACGAACAACTCTGTGTAGTGGGGAAATGGACAAACAGAAAATCGTTATATAAGTTCACAATAAATAATGACAAGAAAAAATGGCACCTAACTAAAATGGCTACTATTGTCAGTTCACATAAACGATATTCTTCAAGTCATAGTGTATTCGTGTCAATTTGTAGTTCTTGTACCACTTTATTCTTCAGTACCTTTATTAACGTAAACAGAATAGCCCACTTGGACTGGCTCTCTTGTAATTTTATACTTTTTTTCTTTTAGATCGTTCTATCGTCTTACAGCGTTAACGAACTAATTCTTTCTTTGAACGTTTGAAGCTGATTTTTAGTGTTCGTTAGTACACTTGCTTATATCGAGTAAGCTTTAAAAGTTAAATTTAATCGTTGCCCAACTCGTTCCCATTTATTGTAAATATTTTAAAGAATGTCAATGCCCACTGCGCTATTCGAATTATTTTGGCACGAAGACAATGTCGTTAATATTGATACTATTTTCGGTCGATATTCGCGTATGTACGTAGGCAGGTATGTGAACTGAGAAATGCATCTATTCTAGAAATTATGATTCTGATATTTTCTACTAGTTATAGAATAGTTGATTAAACATTTGTTTCCTATAATACTTATGTCATTAATAACATCTCTGGAAACTAAGTTTTTTAAAATAATTGAATCTAATTGAAAGAAGTAACTCGTGGAAGTGTTTTATAGCCAGTTTACATCTTTGAATACTTCGAGAGTGAATAAAGTGTCTCATCATTCTACTTAGTTGTTAGTATTTTAATAATATTAATTGGAACAGTATAATTGTTGATCATGTAAAAAATCCTTCATTACCACTTCTTTGTTTTCATTATCATCATCATCATCATCATCATATCAGCCGGACAACGCCCACTGCTGGGCATAGGCCTCCCCCAAGGATCTCCACAACGATCGGTCCTGCGCTGCCCTCAGCCAGTGGCTACCCGCGACCTTCACCAGATCGGCGGTCCATCTCGTTGAGGCTCTACCCACTGAGCGACGTCTCGTCGTCGTTCTTTGTTTTACTGAATGTTTATTTATCTTTCATTTATATGTTACACTAGCGGCCCGCCCCGGCTTCGTACGGGTGTACTTTTATTTTTAAATATTTTGAGATATATATTTATAATTTTATCTTTATAAAAGACATAGGTATGTATTTTTTTTCTGTATAACACATATGTACATATGCTGTGAAAATAGATAGAATAAGTCCGCTGCGAAAAGAGCCGATCGTGCGACTACCTATTTCATACATAGATGTGCCCACCCGGCACTTCGTGCCCCCTCCCTCGTCGCCATGTCCGCCGGCCTACGCTACGGCTGCTTTGAGGGGGGCTACACTGGTCATTGCGCGGCGGCGGCGGCGGCGGTGTTTTTTTCCTAAATTCGTAAATTCTTCTGAATGGAATGTCCGATTTGAGTAATTCAAAAAGTTGTTTATAGGTATTGGAACAGTTTTGAATTTGAAATGATTTATTTGGATAAGGATTAATACGAAGTCATCATGGTCTGATTTTGGTCAGCTTTTAAAATGTAAAAAGTGGTTATAGTAACATAACTACAATATTTGTACATATAGTATCACGAAGTTATTTGGAGATATTGATATGTTATCTAATATTGTAAAACATTTTTTTGTTCGATCATCAATAGTTTCCGCAGCGTATGCGTTGAAAGAAATTTTTAAGCAAATGTTTTTACACCTTGGTTCACATTACTGAAGTTTTAGCAAGGATCCCTTATTTGTTCTAGTAATAAATATAGCCTATGTTACTCAGGGATAATGTAGCATTCTAATATACTTGTTATGATAATTGTATTTTCTTTATCAATTTTGTTAATTTTTTTTGAGATATATAATCTCCTACCGTTATTGATACGCGTTAACGATTCTTCAGTATTGTTTTCAATAATAATACTGGGAAACACGTTATTTATTTTAAGTGATGCTTCTTTAAATGTATATGATTTATATATTCGTTGAAGATCTCTCAAGATGAAGTTATGCCTGTCACACTACGTGTTAATCCAATATGTTCTTTAACTCGTTGAAGTTTATTTTTGAGTGAAGCGCTACAGCGGCTTCCGACGTGATCGTCCGTTTACTTTCTCTGAATCCTGTGCATCCATCCAATTTCCCATTGCTGCATTGTGTGCAGATTGGAACGGCACATAAAACCTTTACGGCCTCATTGTTCAGTGACACTGGCTGGGCGACGAGGAGCGCCGTGTTCTTGCGAATCGGCGTCTATTGTCGCGGCGCGGGCGGCCGCGCGCATGCGTGAAACTGCTGTGTTTAGTTTTTGTTGGATTGTGTAACTGCGGTTTCCCTGATTATCTATGTTGTCATTTCCTTTTACATATAGTTCTTTTGTTTCGTTATTTAGACAGAATGGCGCTTATTCAATCACATTTAGTGTCCATCGGTTAATTCAATTGTTCTTTGCTTGCAAGTCAAACTTGGAAATCGTATTAAATATTTTCAATCTGTCTTAATGAATAGAATTTGCGACTTTTTTACATTTTTATTTGGAGAATTTATGTTGGTTTATCTATTCCCGTTATCTTCCATGTTTTATATTTATAAACTGACATTTATAAACTGTGGCAATGAAACAGTAATGGTTGTGGTATACTGATGATTTGTTAATGATGTTTTGTTAATGCTCCAACTTTACAATTTGTGCCTGATATTTTTTCACATTTGAATTTGAACATGCTGCATTTGATGTGTTGATGTCGTGCCGCCTTAAGCGTGGCGGCTTCCACTCAGTAAACATAGTTTGATAAGATTCGCCAGTATCAAAAGTTTCACGTAGTGATTTCACAAAGGACATTACGTTTCGAAGTTTTGAATGGCTATCTACGAGTTTTCAACATTTAAGGGCGTTGGTTTTATATGTTTAGTAATTTAAAATTTTTAATAGATATTGTTCGTGTACATTTGCGTAATTCGATAATAATAATTAAGCCACAATGAACGTGGTGTATCAGCATTCATAAGTTTTTTATTTAACCGTTGTTTAAGTAAGGGACAATAGTTTAAGTAATGTATTTGAATATTTCTTTTATCTGATAATAAAACACACAAAATTCACTTCAAACCGTGATAGATAATATTGTGTTGTGAACTTCCGACCTTGTCGGAGCATCAGTGCAGCCGCGCCTTTACCGAAATCAGCATGAATAGGCATTAGTTACAAATTGGAGCGTGTTAGACACACCTACATAATAGCTTATCGATCAAATTTCAGTTACATCACTCACGGCACAAAAAGTGGGATAGACGAGGTTAACCACCTACTAGCTAGGCTCTGAATTCAGCTGCCGCCTGCCCCCGTTCTCACGGGTTGCATGACGCCGCCGCGCGCCGCGGCACTCATGCCCGCGACGTCATCTCCTTTCAACGATTCTCATTCGACACCCTCAGATATTTCTCATTCAACGTTCAGTCTCTCTCCTATCCATTTGTATCACAGATGTTCCGGTTTTAAGAGTATGTATGAATATTGATTGATTTTAATCAATCCATAGTGGAAAATATTTGACTTCCTTAATTGTGCTGCCAGCTCCACCTGAAAATATTAATATGGACACTGTTCGCTAGTATTTTCTGAAATACTCTTGATTAAGTTATTTCGTTTACGTCAATGCAATGAACGGCATCCTTCTTGTATCTTTTATTTTATGTTAGTCATAAAGTAAGACTCGGGTAAAAAAGATTACCGAAGTGTTCTACTTTATGAAGGTATTGTTTTGTATTGGCTCTTATAGACTATTGACCTAAAATCTGATTCTCATAATCATTCAAATTTGTTAATACTAGGTTGAGAGAAATCGTTATTTTTATAATAATTGTTTCACTTTAAATTTATTAATTTTTCTTATATTTTCCCTGACTTAATTCATTCTTTTACACTTTTCTATACTGTTCAACCATTTGATGTTATTTGGAAATTGTACTGTGATTGATAAGAATCTAGTAAACATTCTTAATGATCTTTATGAAATACAATATAATAATCGTTCTATCTATTATTGATACCTTGTAATGGGTACATTTTTCGTTCGCGTCTGTAATATTCAAGGTGATAATAAGATTATAAGTAAGAACTTCTTTATGCTATGTATATTTGCAAGAGAAGTGATTCATTATTGTGCTTAGTTTGCAAATAAATGACCATTGGAGCGGTGGACGAATCAACTCTTTCTCGAAACTCTTTCTTTCTTTCACTTTATTTTCCTGAAATACTATATTGTTTTTTTTTATATAAGAGTGAACTTATGCACTTATCGGTTATATAAGATTTTGTAGGAAATTAACTATTCTGTATAGTATATGTATGTATATGTACTTCACATAAACTTCACAATTATATCGAGTGATTGCGACCCTACAGTGTTTTTAACCTCGTTAGGGTATTTGCAGGATCCAGTCTCTGATTTTGTTTCTTATGAAATGAATAATACAAGTTTTATTATCAATTAAATAAATACGACAGTGCGAGATCTTTCAGAACAATGGATGATCAAGCAAGTGTGATATTCCAGTATGCCTAATTGAAGTTTCCGTCACAGTAAATTATAAAAGTGACTACAAATTATATAGGTTTTTATATTTTTATAGTTGATAAACCCGAGTTGATGGTGCGGGGATTTGGGAGTATAGTTAAATTGAAGTGCTTGACAAAATTTACTTTTCAAAAGTAATAAATTTACTGGAAAATGTGTAGAATATTTTATATCGCTTATAAGCGAAATTATTATTCGATCGATTTAAAGGCACTCGCTGATTCGAAACTTAAAAGACGTTTAACCTCTGACTTAGTAAGATGACCTCTTCATATACGTTGGACTGCATGCATAATGCATAAGCTCAAACTCAGCATGCTGGGTGAGAGCTGTTCGTTATTTTGCTGAACCAACAAATCTGTATGTTTGAAATGAAATTAAACAGGAAATATTATACATTTTTTGAGAGCTGCCTTCCAATGCTGCCATGGATTTCTCTGCAGGGCCACCTATTAATTGAGCAACCCATTACACCTAAGGCCTCGGAAGTAGCAATAACATGTTTTTGATCGAGTTCAAATAGAACTGTGGGTCTTTTTAGGGGGTAGCAAGAGTTAACACTAACGAATAAAAAAATCACCATTTCTTAACTCGGCCATTGAGTTACAGTGCTTCTAAGTTATTAATGGCTTTCGAGTCATTGTTATTCTTTGTGATCTTCTTGTTTTGGCTTTCGTCACTTTGATGATGTAGCGAATAGGATGCACTCGTTCGCTTGGTTTGATATTTTACAGCGACGCGATTGCAACTAACGAAGAAAAACGAAGATTGCCGAGGGTAATTTGTAACGGAACTTAATTTTTTGTTACGTCTATTGACGACGCCACGTAGACAGCCATTGATATTCCGAACATACTTTAGCTTACATTGCACGATGCAAAATTAATATATCAACAATCTTATACCGAACCGTACCAATTAATTATCATCGCCTATATAACAATACAATTAGCGTCTTATTAGTCATATTTGTTGTTTGTTTTAATGGATGTATGTATGTATCATATATGAGACAATTATTGTTATTTATAAGTATCTGAAGAACAGTCTATTGGCATGCTTCAACGCGAGTTGGTTTACAGAGAAACGGCAGAGACTGCGACGAACTACTATTACAGTTTTTGATATGCAAATATTAGTTGTAGTTCATTGTATTTTATTTTATTCATAATTAACACACACCACATTGTTTATTGCCGACAGTGTCTAATTAAATATTTGTTTTCTCTTGTCTTCAGCCAAACGAAGGGACGGACAATCAGGTACATGTTGTAGAGCTCGTAGTAACTGTGTGTTTGTCCAATTTGTTTATTTGTGCTGGATTTAAATTAATATAAACATATTTTTCGATACGCCCAATTACACGATAAATTTAGGTTTATACGGTAAGGCGTGTAGGGTTCGACTTTTTGTTTTGTAGCTGCTGGTATTCACAAGACTATAATTTCGCTCGCACGCCTGATCTGTCTCATTGCTGCGTAACTTTATCGACAACCAACGACCATCGGTGGACACCATGCTTTGAAAACATTGTGATATATATATATATATATATACTAATAATAAAATTGTATCGGCGCCAAATTAGTAGATAAAAATATTTTTGGGAATTGTAATATAGATTAGATAGGCTTTGTTATCGATGTAGATGTCAAAACATATTTTTGGAATTATTGATCAAACTGTCATGTCTGTCTAAAACCACTGAACAGATTTTGATGACGCATATGAGTAATTTATATTATGGTTCTTAATATAGGATACTTGACATTCCTGTAAATGGACCTGGTTCCGTGGGATAGGTAACAAAATTTAATATGTTTATTCTGGTAAGAAGGCGATGAATAAAAATTTGACAGCCTGACTTCAGCTATTTTAATAAATTAATATGTTTATAATTTATGTAACTAAAAAATTATCAATACCTAAATCAATGCGGGTGCTATTTCTACATATCCGGCGCAGGTTTTCTGGGGCGATGAGAGGGTGGGCTACTTGTACAAAATAACTTAAAATACCACATTATGAGACGTCATAGATGTCAGTGTAGTCGTGTTTAGCGTGCATTAGATTATTGGCTTCTACGATTATTTAAGTACAACTTTAATTTTGACAGTTGAATCGATGGTCAACGCTGTTGATAGAGATTAACAGTAAGGAGAATGATCCTTTCGAAAAAAAACTCCAACTTATACTAGCAGGAAAGAAATTTTTTCGTAATCGAATTCTAGTTATATAATATTATTATAATTTTATTAATTGTTCACCGACTACATATAATATGATTAACAATTCTACCGGAATTTACATGTGGCCGTACAAAGAGTTTAATGGTTGAAGCAATTCAACATGCATTGTTTGTACAGAATTATTTTCATCAATCAAAAGTGAAATTCGACACATCAGTGTCAATTCATCAAATGCATCGCATTTCCCTCTGGTAATAGCGTGTAACCAATAATTTAACATTTATTAACGTTCCTTCAATAGTGTTCATGTTAATAGTAGAGATATATTTAACAATTGCATGGCAACTTTTTCTTTTATGTTGAAACATCAGTTAAGATAATTAATTATTAATAACATTCATTCAGTTTAATTGTCACATTCAATAACCATCATAAATTTATAATTTTTTCATTACCTCCATAAATCTAAATCAATCACTTGAATGTATTCAGTCATATTTGTGTGTGTGTGTGTGTGTGTCGTCCGGTGCTTGGTGGAATTACACGCTCTTGTTTAATGTACCTACTCATTTTGTTGATTGCACTTACTGATGCGGATAATAATGGTGGTTGTTAGTCATCTTCTAGACATACCATGCCCTCACTTCGATAAGCATTAAAGCGGGCTAAAAAAGAAGCAATGACATGCGTCGTACTGCTGCTTCGCGTACAATACCATAATATGAATATTATTATTTTTACAGTCAATCCTACTTAATTGTAAAAAATTATGAGACCAAAATTTAATAACATTCGTGAGGTTAATTTTATCAAGAGACGCTTGTTGAATAAAGTGATTCTACGTCGTTACCATTTAACAACCCACAAATTTGAACTTAACTATGGCCTCTGTTCAATCAGTCACTTCGTAGCATAATATAATTGTTCTCATTATTATATTTTCTTGCCATTTTTGCGCATATGATCAAGGTAACCTCTGTGCACTAAGTATTGTAGATCACTCCAGTTTCCTATGCGACCGTTTCAAAGCTACGCCAATCGTTTATGTCGGCACCCAATAGTTAAATATTACTTTAATAACTATACAGCATATAAAGTATTTCTGTTTTCAGTTGTTTACAGCGAGCGCGACCCACTTGCACGATGCACGACGCTCCCACCCGCCCGACTCGGGCTTCTCGGAGCCGGTCAACAACGACGGGCCCGAGGACAACAACAACGGGCCCATCTCGCTTAGGGAAATGCAGAACATCGCCAACAACAACGCCGCCGCTTACATCGTCAGTGAAAACGAGGAGAGGAATAGGATAAGTCGAGAATCTGTCGTCGAGTTTGAACCGCTGCCAACGATACGGGTCGCAGATCCACTGGAGCGATGTGCAGATTGGTTTGGTGAGTGTTCTGTTGGTCTAAGTTCAAGGCTGTCTCTGGCACTTGCGTCAATACAAAATATTCGGGACGTCGCTAGTGTTGACAACAATTTTATTGTTATTGTTTCAATTTCAATTCAGTTAATTGATTTTGGGTTTAAGTCTCTGTTATGGCACATAGAGAAAAGTTTACAGATTTATAAGTACCTATGATTGAAAGCGGAATTGTATATCTACAGTTTTGTATGCAAAACGAAAAGACGTTTGAAGAAAATTCCTGGACGATCGGAAGAATACAACAATTAATTTCTAAAGTATTTTGCCGAAACAATAATTCTTCCTTGTATCAAGAAGCTGATTGCACTTCCATTGATAATATTTCAAAGAAAACATTGCTCCGCCTCACAGATCGGCAACTCACTGCGACACGAGTATAAATAAGGTAGAACTTGCGTGTTTGTTCTGCTAAAATTAGTCTAAAACACACAAATAAGAAGAGAACAAAATTTAAATAAATCAACGTTTATTTATTAATTGCTATTTTAATGAAAAACTCATATAAGTTGAAATAAATTTGTGTCAAATTGCGAACATTATGAATGTGACTTTTGAAACTAAGATAAATAGTCATGTCTCACAATTCACAGTGCAGCTGAAAACGGCTTAAAAAAGGGCGGTGATTTAGTTATGTGGGTCATTTGTGTGAGTAGTGATCGCCGTCGCCCATGGTTATCAATAACGACATTCCAGCTCAAGAATAAAGTTACTCACTGCATCTTAAATTGTTATCTAACTTCGAACCTAAGCATATTAAAACTATTTGACAGTAGGTTTTACGAGGAGTGTTGTCTATGTTAGTCACGCAGGTAGTTACCATTGCCGAATGGTCGCAAATGAATTTCTTGAAACAGAAAGAAGCTGGCAACACTGCGTTTGAATCGTCGTTGATCCAAGTGTTTGATAATGTCTTCCGGTTTTTTTTTTTTTTATAAAACGAACGTAATGAATTTTTTCAACACACTAACTTTTTTTACATACCACAAATAAAACCACAGCTACTCATGACAGTTTACATTACAGATTACTAATACAATTCTATATAAAACCAATAGTTTACTATTACTGAGTGTATCAACTATATGATATTTGATATTTCTCTGATAATTTTTTTTATTGTTGCAGCTGGCGAAGATTTATCGAGAAATCGCTTGCAGTATCTTAGAGAAATTGGAAGGGGTTGGTTTGGCAGGGTGAGTTACCTTATAACTGATAATTCATTATTTATCGCATTGACAATACTAGACAATACAGTTGTGCCTTACAACGTTTGGGTCTGTTTGGAGTTGTGAAGATGATGTGATAGAGCCTTTGTATATTTTAATTTGGACAAGTGACGGGCCTACGTCTCTTCAACGAATCGTCTCGTAAAATAATATTGCGATCAGGAAGTTACGGTTGCCAGTGTACCTACTCAACTCTCAGAAGTAACAACGAATGTCTTTTTTCAAGTTCGCTTGGTCAAACAAACCGACTTGTTGTAAATGGTCACCGACGCGTTGCCGGCCAAAATGGAACCGCGGAATTTGCTTATTACTTGTACTGCGATATTGCAAACGGAGACATCAAAAACATTTCACGGTTGATTTTAGTATGGGGTTTTACGTAGCCAGCCAGGCAAAGGGCCCTACCACCGTGGACCAGTACCGTTGAGATTAAACTGAATAGTAAAGAGACCAAAAACCTTCGATACGAGAGAACTGACGCCCTCAGTTTGTCGTTGTTCAGTTGGGTGGATCAAGATTTTGAGATCCCTTACTAGAATTATACCATATTGATTATATTTAACCAAATAGGTATTAGATTTGATTGCTTCATTTTCTAGGTGGTCGAAGGGGAATTAGAAGACAACGGTACGACCAGTGTGGCTGTGAAGATCTTGAACCAGAACGCTCGGTTGGAGGACAAAGCGCGGTTCCTGGACGAGGCGCGCGTGTACCGCGACGCAAGTCACGACCACGTGCTGGGATTCGTGGCCAGGTGTCTGCAGGAAGACCCCTGGATACTTGTCTTCGAGTTTTGCTCCATTGTATGCTATATTTTATTTCTTTAAGATCAAACTCCTTTAATGGACAATTATGCAATATACTTCTTTGGTATAAATTTTACTTAACACGGAACATTTCATGGTTTTGAAGAGCTGTCTGGCTTACTGTAATCGTAAGTGATTAACTAAGAAAACGTTGATTGTGCTTTACAAAGATAAATCAGTCGATAATTATATTAAAATACATACTACACAGTCGGGTGTATATAAATACAAGTAAATATGATTAAGACAATACATTATTATCTTTGTAGGACCTCCAACAATACCTGATTATGAACCGACCGAAAATGGCCATATTGAACGAGAGCGGAGTGCCTCTGCAGCTGATGTGTGACGTCACCTCAGCGCTTGCCTACCTGCATTCCCGGGGATACGTATATGGGTACTGTGTGATGCATTTTTTATTCTATACATGCTCGGTCTCAAGTGGTCAGCGAAGTCCATGAATATTTTTAATGAAGCGAGCTGATGCCGACCTGCGGTAATACTGAAACAGTAAGTAAGTTTACTTTAAATAGATATATCATTGAACGAAATTTTATTTATTACAATTTATTCCGATTATAATAAGACACAATTATGGTAATCAAAGTAATATTGTTCTCAACTGAGCGCTGTCATTTTATAAATAGAATGACGTAAATAACATGTTGATTTATCTAGTGCCGTTGTGAATCGAACAGGCCATATTATTGTGTATCAATCATTATATGAATTCAATTTCAATTTTTATATTATTCTTATCGACATTATACGACTTATCTGATTGAGATATTACCACTTTATGAAACAATAAGACTGATAGTGCATCGACAATTCGCTGTTAATGTTATTATTTTTTTATATCGAGGTAAATTACTCACTTGGTAATGTTAATGTCTGCCGAACGAAGAATTTCAGAGTTCGCTTACTGACAGGCAGACTTAAGTGCTAGACATTCTATTATTAAGGTTTGGTTTGCTTGTGTTATAATTTTTAAATGACGTTTTATTATAATTTTTTTTGAATAACACAAACTCTTGTATAACTACCAATCAGAACAAAAAGAATTGGATCACAAACACGGGAGAAAACGGTACCGACCTGTTTTTACCTATATTTATTTACATATAGAATTTTTAGTTTTCCCAAAAAACTTTATTTTTTTCTGATAAACACTAAAGCGCTGATCTATAGTTACCAAAAAAAAAATATTAAAGGAAATCAGTTGACGAACTGAAGGAAAAATTCAGAGCAGCTTACCTCTTCACCTATTAATATAATTATATATTATTATTACGTTGAACAGTAACTTGTGGAGCGGCAACGTGTTAGTGCGCGGGGGCGCGGAGAACGCGCGCGCGGTGCTCGGCCGGTACACGTCCGCGGAGCCGCCGCATGAGTGCGCCGCGCCCGAGACGCGTCCCCATTCGCCCGTCTGCACTGTGAGTACATCTGTAAGCTCAGTTTTGTTAGACGGCAATCCCTGATGTTATTTTTTAAAAACTACGCAACACATGGTCGCATTTATTTTTGTTTGAATTAGAATTGTTAACTCTGCAAAAATAAGCCTTCTAGGACCGGGTGTAACAATACTTTTGTTGGTTATAATTATAACAAGAGCGTTAAAGTGCGTCAGTACTGCACTCAAACAAGTTTCACTGGTCAGGGAGTGTCAAAAACAATTACAAAGAGCGTGCGGGTACGTAAATAAGCACACCCACAGAGTTTCAACTTGTCGCGAACTCAAATGGGTCAAAAAATTCGCACTATGTAATGTTCTATTGTTCTTATGAATCGCATTTACTCGACTCACTAATTCTAATTAAGCTGTACAGGTTTCATACAAACTTAATTCTCGATGTATCGTGTTGCAGACCAGCAGCGAAGTGTGGTCAGTTGGGTACCTCGTGTGGGAGGTGTGCGCGTGGGGTAACTCTCCTCCACACTGCCCCCCGCCCCCGCCCGACCTGCCTTGCCCCTACCGAAATCACCTGTAAATATCTAGTATAAGTATTATTGTCTGTGTGAAAGAAAGCAGTTTCAATTTGTTAAGAGTCGTGGAGTTGAAACATGATCTTGTTTTTTTGGTTCGACGTTACCATAAATAGTGGTGGAAATGAATGTGTATAAAATATCTTTTATGTCGTAATTACTGTGGAATAGATAGGCATAATATTAAAAATGCTTTTTCTCGAGCTTTGCTTTTATGTAAATAGCGAGATAATAATATCACTTTAATTTTCTATTTTCTGTATATATCCAATTGTGTATCATAAATATTTTTCTGATTTAAGATATCAAGTAATGCAACTGTGCTGGAACCCAAACCCGGAAGCGAGACCCACATCCACCCAGGTCCACGCCCTAATCAACCACTTGCACTCCACACATTCCCGAACGAGCGAAACGTGCCAGGACGATGGATACGGGAGCAGTGACTTCGAGGAGCGCTGGCAAAGACTCAAACCTAATACGATCCCCAAGGTGGATGAGCACGTCGCCATCGTGCATGCTCCTTCTACGTCCATGTCCTCACACTTCACCGGCTCCGACCAGGACTTCGACAACGCACCCACCATCCAAGATAACCTTAGCGTTGAAATGGATACCGCCGTATCGCGATCTAGCAGCATAATGTCCGACAAGGATCCGCTTTCCATACAAATGAAATCCGAAAGTCTCACCAACCTTCATGGGTCGCTGGAGGACGTTAGAAACATCTATCTCACTCACAACGAGACCGCCGCTCTCGAGTGCCACCAAGGAAACATGAGTCTCGAAGAAGCTAGGGAGAAGGAACACGATCGATCTGATAGCTCTGTCGATCCTTGGCTCAAAGACATCATTACTGGCAGCCAAGATGACGTCAGTTATTATAAGGATGTGAGTGATGTGATCAAGAATCTCGATAATATTTTAAATTCAGAAAAAACCTCCAGCTCCGAATCCAGTCATCAAGCTAGCCCGTCTAGAGATAACTTAAGCTTAGAATGTAAAAAAGACTACCCAATACAGACGAGCATGGTCAAATCACCCGGTATTAGCAATTTTCAAAATATTTTAGAAATGGGTTTCAGTTCAAAGCCGGAAGATACCGGTTCCTGTGAAGACGATGATGTAGATCGAGATACGATTGGTACTCTAAGCCATTCCTTTGAACGATATAGCGACACGACCAGCCAACATACTCTAGAAAATATAACGCCCGATACGCCTATGAAGGATTTAGACATCACAACTACCGTAGATCAAAGTGACTCTAAGAATAAGGATGAGAAAGTTAGCTTATATGATAATGAGGAATTAAAAAACACGCAGCAACATAGTGAATTGCCAAAAGATAATAAGCTAAACAATAGTGATAGTGAAACACCTAAATTGATGGAACTTAGTGTAGTATCTATACCTAGTATAAGAGAATCAATAATTCAACAAGTGAATGTAAAAGAAGACTGTCAATCACCATGTGATAATAACATAACAGAAATAAGGACTGAAATAAAGGAATTTGAAGCTAAGTCAGTAGATGATAATGTAGAAAACTTGCAAACCGATCAAAAATTAAATATTGAACATAAAATTTCAATAGACTCAGTAGTATCACCGAATATTTTAGAAAGCCAGAGGAATTTTAGTATAGAAAATACATATGTAATTGAAAGCTCAGTATTGCCAGAAGCTAATGAAATAAATAGGGTATCAGTAGAACCTCTAGTCAACAGAACTACGACTGATAAATTGCAATCTGAAACATTCGTAATTCACAGTGAAACTAAAGATGAATTCAAACAATCGAAACCGGATCTTGCTGCAAGTTTTGATAAAACAGAGGATCAAACAGAAGATACTTTTGCTAAATCGAATGTACAAACAGAACATGAAGAATGTCTCTTGGATGATGACAAGATGTCAATACGAGATACTATTATTATTGAAGCTAGCCATAATAATGAAGAACCAGTACCAAATGCTATAACTTCTATAACCCTAGCAGCTAATAAAGGGGATGCTATTTTTAATAACGTTGAACTTGATGAATCACAATTTGGTGAGACTTTTATCATTCCTAACAAAAGCCAGAATAATGAATTAGACTTTTTGAGTAACGATAATATACATTGTACTAATGAAGAACCTTCTGAGATTCTTTCAACCGAAATATTAAAAAATGAAACGGATAATAAAAACTTTGATTCATCAGTTAGTGAAAATGTAACGAATTCTTGTGATATTTATAATACAACAAATACACTAACAGAAAGAGAAAACATTATTGAATCATCTTCAAAAAATTCACCACTCCTTGAAAGTACTGAACGTTTGAATATTAAAGAGTTACATTCTGAATCAACACAAGAATTGGATTCAATTTCACCCATTAAGGAAGTATCTTGTTCCTCAGAATTATCGGGTTTACCAATTTTAAATGAAAGACTACATGAAACTTTATTGGATGCGGATAGTAGTGCGAATATTTCCAAACAGAATAAGACAATCGATGCACCTGAAACAGTACAAAGCATAGTAAACTATTCTGTCGACCTTGAAATACCTTATAAAGATTCAAAAGTAGAAGAATACCAAAATATCTTAGATTATGAAAATACTAAATCATTACCAACACTCACACCTGAAACAGTACAAAATAATAATAAGGATCAAGTGACATCTAAATTGCCCGCTGATAAGTCAAGCATGAATGACGTAACGGTTAATGATAATGAATTAATTGGTAGTAGATCTGGTATTGATACTAACGACACGTTGGATGTAGATCTGATTAATAATTCGAATAGCGACATTTTGCAAGATCATAGTATAGATAATAACGTAAAAGATGTAATACAATCTTGCTTGGAGTCATCTAGTACTGAGGAACCTTGCACGCTTGTTAAAAACGAATCCACAGTGTACTTGGATCTGCCTAGTATTATAAAGGAAACAGACAACTTCTTGCATTTAGAAAAAATTGTGAGTAGTCAAACTGCTGAACCGAAAAATGAAATTTATGCGAGTACGCCCAAAAGTAGCGTAAATTCTGCCGAAACTACGATCGAGGACTCGGGTGTAGAACACATCACGGAGATATTGTCAGAAACGAAGGTGCCCGACTACGGTCCAGGCGTTAGCGTAACAAAATTGGAGCAAAGATGTGTTCCGGACAACTTGAGTCCATTCGAATCTCCTACAAAAAGTCATCATACGGACACCTATGAAGAAAACAGCTCGGTAGTACTTGGGCCCTTTGAGAATTGCACTCTTGATTTATTTAAGGGCGTAAAATCTAGTTGTGACCTAGTCGATATACCGAAAGAGGAACTACTGGCGTTCTCATCGAATTTTAGCGAAATGAATCTCGAAACACCATCTCCACTGCGTGATGGGAATTTTCTAAACGAAGTGCCGGATTTACAGTACGATGACACGAATACGTTGAGCGAGGCGAAACCCGTGATCAATGAACCATTGACGGAGAACATCACAGATGAGACCGAAGAACAGTCTACGATGGAGAAACGCGTATCACCCTCGACCCCACCCAATTCTCCGGGGAACTTTCTCGCCACTGTGTCGCAACAAAAATTTTTAGTCGACATTGACGTGAACACGCCGAACGATTCTCCACTCGTGTTAGACACAGTAGCGAGTTCGCCACAGAACGATGTTGATTTGGACCTCCAAATAACGTCCAAAATGGCGATGGCAGAGAATGAGAATAATATGAATATAGAATATTCTGGGCCCCTTACGGAAGAAGGATTGATTAACGAAGAGTCAAATTTAATGCGCGACAGTGATGCGGTCCCGGAGTCATTCTTGGCGGGAAACGGAGGGCAGGTAGAATATCCGAGAGAGGGTCTAATGATCGATGAAGAGCGCATGAAGGAGCTGAGGAATGAGTTGGAATTAAAACTGCCGCTGGCGCAGGTAGTTTTTTTCTTTACATTGTTAGTTGGCAAACAAGATGATGGTAAGCGTTCACCACCGCGCATAGACATCCGTAAAGCTAGAAGCGTTGCCCATGCGTTGCAGTCAAATATGTGATGCACATCAGACTTTTCAATATTCCGACTAAAACTAATGAAAGGATTTTTTAAGATTGGTTCTAGAAGGATTACCATGCACAAGTGCTATTGAGATTCAAGCGGATGGCACAGAGCCTGCTTTGAACAGATAGCCCCTGGCGTATATTTGGATTCAGCCTGCTTGCCTATCCTACAAAATATTGTTTTGCCATATTTTTTTCTCTGTACTGTACAGTATACTACATTAATCATAGTTACCACCTAGTATTAAATTACAACTGTAGCCTTGTCGCTGACGTTTTAACAGGTTCTGTATTACTTTCAGGGTGGTTATGCAGATGTAGAACTGCTTTTAAAGACTGCATTCAAACACCAGTTAAAAATAATATAGGTGCAACAAAGTTTATGTCTATATATCGAAGATCACTTATGCCAGTATACCAACAACAGCAACTAAGTTTTAACCACGACTAATCTCTTTAAATAACTAATCTATGGACAGGTAGCAGCAATAGAACCTTCATGCAGCACCTGGTGCGAGCTGCCCCCTCCGCCGGAGCTCGTGCTCAACTACGGAGCACTGAGCCCCATCGCCGAGGAAACGGGACAACAGCTGTCGGCGTACGAGAACGACGATCGCTGTGAGTTGTTTTTATTAACGATCTTAATAGACCACTGAACCAATCGGTAGGGCCTCTGCTGCCTGACAAGTGCTGCGGCCGGAATTCGACCCTAGGTTGGGAGCGAGCGAGCTCTAAGCTTCCTTGGCTGCCAATGCGTCGGTATTTAGCCTGGCGTTACAGATTTGCATCAATAGTGGTGACCCTATGTAATGTTAGCCCGCGTTCTGGTTTTCCGATCGGTTATCGATTGTTTGCGATATCTGTATGTCAGGTTGCGAAATAAAATTAATAATAAATTTATTTATTAGGCGTTTGTGACCGCGTCGCTAATGGAAAGCTGAAGATTTTTATACTATACTTAAAAAGGGCAAAATTAGATAGGAATAATGGAATATTTCTGTACTTCTTTTAAATGTAGTATTTCTTCTAAGGTATTAACCGCATTTAAAATACAATTACTATTATTCTTCAGTACTTTTGGTGCTGTTTACTGTTTGTTTCTTTTTAAGTTTTATTTTTTATCACGTGTTGATTATTTTTCCTAACAGGGAATATGTCTACGAGAACCGAATCCTCGGAGAGCTACCCGGAGCCGTGCAACAACTCTACGGACGAAATCACAGACCTACTCACCGGGATACAGAGCGCACAACAGGAGTCGCGCGATCACTCCACGTACACTATACATTCGAAGGTCGAGCCCTCTATGAACCATACCTACACTGTGCAGAAAGAAGTGCCCAGCAGTAAAGAGTAAGTAATGTTTTGATTGATGCGACAGAAATATTATACCGAATTTTTTACCTTTTGAAATTAGAAATGAATCCGCAATTAAATCGCTCTCAGCCAAAGCCATCAGCTTGAGAATAAATGAATAATATGCTTGTTATAAAATTTAATGAGCACTTTCATGTTGTTAAATTTAGATGTTAAGTATGAACTACTTGGCCACGTGGCAGATGGCGTACACTTATCCAACACACGGATTGCCAACTAACGCCTTCATCAATCTGCACTGAAACGGTGTGTTAGCGTGTACTCTCCAAGCCACCTTAATTATTGCCATGTAGTGGGCGTCAAATAGGCCGAAGGAATTAAAGCACTAATTAAATCGCCGATGTAACTGAAGTATGTATTTGTTTTTATAATTTTTTATATACTTTATTAATACCTATTCTTATAAGCCCATTGCACTTTTTCAGAATGACAATGAGCGCAGACAGCTTGAACGCCATCCCTTTCAAACGGCAAGCACCAGAAGTACGAAAAGACGAACATAAATCTATTGACGATCGAACGTTCAACAAGACGGATGAAACAGAGGAGAAGAACTCCAACTGCGAGCGAATATCACAAGAATCGCCATTCCTCCTCAGCCCGACCACCGAGACATCCGCACCGGACAATTCAGACAACGTGGCTGGAATGTCAACCCTGTCCAAAATCACCGTGCCCACCGACGCGAAATCCTCCAAACCATCCGAAACCCAGTGCTTGTCCAAAGCTACAAGTATAGACTCGTGGTGTTCGAACGACACGTTGTATAATGTTGAGGAAAATTTCGACGATCTAGCGATGGATCCCGACGTGCCGCTGGACTACGATCGGGACAGGGACAAAAGCGAGAGCGAGGATACACTCACACACAACGAAGAGGATAAGGAACTCAGCCACTGTTCCACGTACATCATCCACGACAGCAAGTCCGAGGTATGCGAAACATTCTCCCCGGACTCCATCACCGCTAACGAAAATTATACGTTTACGAAGGTGAAGACCGAAGCGGCAGGGGCAACCCCCTCGGGTATCACCAAGTCAGATGTAAACGATTCCACGAAAAATACTCAAACTAAAGACTTGGCGTACGGAACGCTCATGTCCGGAATACCGTCCTATTCCAACTGTACGACGGAAGTTTTGTCCGGTGTCGACGACGCGTGGAAATTGGCTCAACCGGAATTGGTGAGGAGATCGCCTATATGTGAGGATGTCCACCTTTCTCCACCGAAGCAAATGGATGAAAAGGATGTAATCATAGCCGAGAGCCCGCAATTGACAGCCGAACCGTCTATTAAAAAAATGGATAGTGTTGAAATAAGTTGCCTGAAAGACGACTCCGTAATAAGTCCTAAATCAGAGAGCTGTGTCGTCGAAGATTTACTGGTGCACATAAATGATAGCTCTAACTACCATTATAGAAATATGGCTCAGTCGGTCACTAGCACGCCGTTGACGGTACTTCAAGACGGCGATAATGTTCAACCGATACCCATGCAACTGCCTGAAATCAGAACAGAAAATACTGACAACTCGATGACCAGTATTCCTAACTTTCAATCTTTCTTACAATCGGCTGGTATCCGCCCACAGGACATATCATCCAACGCGAGCGATGATATGCATTCGGAAGTCCTCTTGGAAGGCGACAGCAAAACGTTGAGTCGGAACAGCAACAGCTTAGTGGTTTCCGAACGAACACCTACGTATTCAGATTTTGAGGATTCCGCTGTGACGAAACCTCAAGACGTGCAATCGAGTGGAATAAGTTCGGAGGATTTTCGGCAATTTGAGAGCTCGGTTCGGCATCGCCCGCAAGATTTATCATCGTTGATTGACGCCAGCTCTCTGCTACTGAAAAGTGAAAGATTGTCCAGTGAATTTGCTATGAGTAGTTTGATGAATGTAGATTCCGATCTGACTAGTCGCTCCGACAGCTTCGTACACAGTAACGAAACGCACGCAGTAGTTTTAAGTCCGCCTAATGTTACGAATTTAATAGAATCTCATGATGTTGATATTAATCAACCAATGAATATTTTTATAACCGATTTGGATTTAGAAGATGAAAATGAACAACCTCATTCTATAATAATCACAGAGAGAGACATGATTCCATCAAAATTTTCCATTAGTCCTAATAGAACTTACGATTCTCATACGAAAGGTAATCTCATCGATGGATCTCTTAACTACACCTACGATTCACATGCATGTAGGTCGTTAGAAGTACAAAATAATACTGAAGAAATCGAGGCAAAGGAACCGGAACAGCCTATAGTAAATGGTATTTATAAAGCAGAAAACTACATGCCATCGTTAAAAGAAGAATCTATAAGTCCAAAAAACTTGGAACAAGCTGAAAGCCGTCCAAAAAATGAGATTTCAACAACAGTAACAGATGATGAGCTACCAAAAAAGTCTACAATAGTTGACCGTGTTGTTGAAGACATGGAAGCGATAAAGTGCAATGGCAAAAGTGAAAACTTTGCAACTGTGCACTTTCTGAACGAAGCGTTCGAAGAACTTTTGGAAAGCAACGTAGATGATAATGATAGTAAAGATTTAGAGTTGAAAGGCGAACAAAGTCTCGAGAAGTCTCATGAAGTACATGAAATTTGTGAATCGACTGATAGATCGTTAGAAGATAAATGTTCGAATCATTCTGAAAACGCTAGTGAAGATGTGTTAGAAAAGTTACATTTAAAAGAGACGGTCAACACTAGTAACGGGCAAGTAGAGGCCGAAAACGAGGTAACATCAGTGACGCAAAGTTTTTTGTTCAATGAAAAGAAGTTTTGCCAGTTCGATGCGTACTTTCCACTCCTGAGCGACATAAGGTTCACTGGTTAGTAAATCACAATGTTATTACCAATATGTAACGCAGCACTTTGCACAATTATTGATATATTTGCAATAAAATGCAGAAAATTACTTTATCATTTGATAAGGCATATGAAGATGAGCATTAAACAGAAATTGTTAAGCAATAATACTTGTCTGGTCTAGTCACCTATATGAAGAAAGATGATACGATAACGCGTATTTAGCAATATCAATGTTATAAATATAAACTTGTATCAATTCAGGTCCAGCGTCAGAAATAATGAGCACGTCGTTCACCCAAGACTCTCCGACCGAGCCGACGTCGCCCGAGTGCGAGCAGGACAGCAAGCCTGACCCCACGGCGGACATACTGAAAGAGTGGGACAGCGACAGTGACTCGCATTCCAGTAATTCGTCCAGTGGTGAATTCATTTGGAAGGTAAATACGTAAAACACACGTAGTGCATAGTATTGTCGAGGGTGTCTTGTAAATACTTCTTGACACTTTTATATGGCCTGAAAAATATTCCCTGCTTTTTATAGTACACTGAGAGTTTTTAATGAAGTTATAAAAGTCCATGTCCACTAATTTGGAATTTTAATGTATGGAATGGAAATGTTATAGTTGATATATATAATATGCCAAATTAAAATTTTCTTTTGTTTTTATAGTTTTAGTGTTATTTCTTAGAGCGATAAAAATATGATTCACGTTTACAATAAACTAGGGATGTATGGATATGAAATTTCAGGTCCGGATATGGATACGGATATATAATATTTTACCGGTTTCCGTTACGGTTATGGATATGTAAATTTTTCGGATTATCCGATGTTTTCGGATAATTTCGGTTACGGATATTAGATGATTAATGACTGGGAATAAAAATAAAGTACTTGCAAAGTTTGACTTTGTTTCTAGGTTTGATGAGGTATTATAATCACAGAAAAAACTAATTAAATAATAAAAATTATCTAAAATAGAACTACGGGGCTAATGTATCGATGCTCGTATTATAACGTACTTTATTTATACTCTGCCTCTATCCGAAATTATCCGAAACTTTTTTATCGGATTCGGTTACGGTTTCGCATATATTTTCATTTCGGTTATCCGATAGTTTCGATTACGGTTACGGAGCTCCATAACATCCCTGCAATAAAAATGTATATTTACTGAATTACAGTCACGAAAATTAACAATATATACATATATACCTGTGATTTTTCTTCATCATTATCACAATTCCCAGGAATAATTAGTATTGGAGATTCGGAGATCTAATTTGATTATATATAACTAAGAGATTTCGGTTCTAGGTTTATGTTTACTGTGGAATTTTTTTTAAGACAGACATCTCTGTGTCTTATTTACACAGATCGTGTATTCAAAAAGTCACAGAGTAGATAGAAAAAAGTATCATATTAAAAATAATATGGGTACTTAAGAAAATGTTGCTATATACAAAATTTAACTCATTATATAGAGAGACATATATATTTTTTAATACTTGTTGTATTAGAATAATTGTAAATATCGTTAGGTACAAGAAACATGAATCGCATTTTGTTAAATACACAAAGCGAACCAGAGTTATAATGTGCAAATCCGAATTTTAATTTCGTGGACAACGCCGATTGAATCACCTTAAAAAGGTGACTCCTATATCTCAGTTTTAAAATAAATATCAAAATATTTTATTTGCAACATAGTTCGAATTTAAAAGTGGCTAACGAATTCCGAAACAGTAGACATGTTTCAAATATCCTGGTGTTTGG
The DNA here is from genome assembly GCA_003671415.1 of Megathymus violae. Classification (NCBI taxonomy): domain Eukaryota; kingdom Metazoa; phylum Arthropoda; class Insecta; order Lepidoptera; family Hesperiidae; genus Megathymus; species Megathymus violae. The sequence goes on from PDGT01000021.1 coordinate 28,749, forward strand.
AATTAATTTTGCTTGAAATTATTATGTGCTGTATGATGAATTTGTGATTAATATTATGGTGGTTTGGAATTTATTTAGACCCTCCCCTTCCCCCGTTCATATATTAGTGAAATATAAAAGTTTCGTTAAATGGTGACATAGTTACCTCATATAATTAAAATTTTGATAAATATGTTGTCTAAAAAGAAATGTTGGTGTATGTTCATAGTCCTTCATTCAGTTTCTACTTTGAGTATGATTTGAATACCATGTGCAGGACCAAGCATGGTTGCCACGGCATGGCTTATGTCGCTGCATTGTGAATAACATAGGGCTCATGAAATATCAAATCGATATCGAAATGTCTCGTTTTAGATATCTTCACCTTTCCTATCTTTGTTAGCATGTAAGAAAACATTTGATCGTCTAATAATATGATAATTTTTTGAAGTAAATCAAATCATTAGAATATTGACTTGTTTATTTCTTCATTAAATCAGGTCTACACAGGCTTTTTTGAAGTTCTTTTTTGTGCATGATAAATAAATAATTATAAAGTAATATATTTTCTTTTTGTTTGCATTTTTGTTTCTGTATCATATGAATTGTCAAAAAAATAGTTTGAAATTTTCCAAAATCGTATGATGATCAGATGAATTCGCAACGCATATAAAAAGACATTCGGTGAAAAAATGGCATAATAATGCGTGAGAAGTCTTGTCGTGGATACTATGATATTCCTGCAAATGGCAATCCAAAATACTGATTGTACAGTGGATAATTTATGTATTAAAGTTCGTTTACGTCCAGTCCTTGTTTGTGTGCTATGTCACCATTACGATTTTTGTTTATTTATGTGATGCTATCATTACCTCCTTATTATATACAGCCTGTGCTTAAGGAACCTATTGTGACTATATTTAGCACCCCTTGTATTATTTTTATTATAAATGTTTCGTACACGTGTACTTATTTAATAAAAAAATATATTATTTTATTAAAAAAACGTCCAAACACAGCTTGAAAACGCAAAATAATTTCCTCAATTGTAGTATACTAGTTTTTATGATACTGAACAACTAACAATTTAAAAAATCTTTTTAATTAAAGTAAATCAGTTAACGCTGGGTAGTATTTAATTGGCTATTAAATATTACTTCAGCTAAAATTTAGTTGTAAATTTATAATTTAATTTTAACCTAGTGTTTGTATTAGTTTGTACTTGTGAAAGTGAAACTTCATTAGGTGATACACATATTTTATTTGATACTTCAAATAAAATTCTGCCCGTTCCACTCTCTTCCACCCTACTCCACTCCGATCCACCCTACTCCACTCTCAACAGGCATCCTTCCGTACCATTAATACTATTCAGAAGACACATCTTTATATTAATACATAGCTAACGGAGCACGACCTCATCAATTAATACATACATTTCTTAACCCTAAAGAAGTTTCATTGTAAAAGTGAATGACTTTTAAATAGAGCATACAAATGCAATTGTGTTTTCACTACTGTCACAGCACCACCGCAGATGGGTTTTATGGATCTGTGTTGCATTAATATTGTGCATTATATTTTTGAATAAATACAGTACATGTGTACGTGTGTGTATTGTCGTTTGTGTCGGTTTGGGCGTTGGCGTGGGTGTGGGTGTGCTTGCATGTCGTGTAACTTGTGTGTGACGTAGGACGGCGACGGGCAGGAGACCGCGCTCGTGCCCACCACGCATTTTGATCACGTAAGTACACTTTCTGACTCGTTTTCTGTTTGCTTTGTATCGTAAAGGATTTATTATTGATGTAATTTTGAGTTTATTAGTTTGAGAAAAGCCGTTATCAGATTACGTTTGAGAAACTCTATATAATATCAATAGAGATCAGTTAAATGGATAGCTGCGATTTTTAATACAACGCATAATTTTATGTCCGCTCTGTTCTATGCGCAGTAGGGCCAAGGGACGCAATGCAACATAACAGAACGTAACATAACGTAACGTAAAACACGTATATAGTTGTAGACATGGGTGACGAAAGTATGTACCTACATAGATGTGCAAATATATGGATACAGGTACAGAAGTAAGAAAAACAAGGAATAATACACAGGATGCACTAAATCAGCCATGCCGTTCCATAGTATTCCCCGCCAAAATAAAAAAAAAACATCTCCGGGCACAGATCAGTTATACACGAACAGTATCAGTGACCAGATCACTAGACGGGTACGTTTCGCACAGCGGACGCTGCAATTCACTTGTTCATGTGATACACAATTTGGACTTTATCCTCTTTGCGGTCACCCTGTCTCCGTTGCATCTCAGCATACGCCCACCATTAGGATATCGCCGGGGGACACGGTACGATATATTATTATGCAAGTTTCACAATTTAGAGTGAATCAGAATAGTGGTCAAAAAGATCTGCGCGTTATATTTAATATAATAATTATGTCAATACAATATCATTAGTAAAGGAGGGTACGATATGTGCAAGATTCAACATCAGAGAATCGGAGAGGTCAAAAAGATTGGCGCGTCATATTTAGAATAATAATTACGTCAATATTTAGTAAATTGTGATAAGTTTTGTATAGGTCACGAGACTTACCATGGCAATAATATAATAACATCGGTAAAGTGGGAGTCGAACGACGTCTGATAATAAACTTTTCTTATTTTTACTGTCATACTTCATAGTTCTCCACGGCATGGTGTTCCTTAGTAGTGGTAGTTCATGTAGCGGGCTATATCGGTCGTGTAGACTAGTTAACGTGTTATATTATATGTACGGTAGCCTCAGCCGCGCTGGTTGGTTTCTCTTTGTGTTTTGATGCAGTGCGCGCTTGGTTGCAGCTCCGTGGCGATGTTTATTTTACGTCATATCCATAACATACTTTGCGTTCCATTAGTAGGATTGCATTAATTACCGAAATATTGACATCGTCATTTTAACTTAGCACACAAGTATCCGTAAATCGAGTAGCTGACGATAATCAATTGCGTGTTATATTATACCAGACCCTTTTGGTGTTATTAAAACTAATGTTATTAAAACATGAGTTATACAATGTAAAAAGTCGTTTAAATATCATTTATAATCAAACACCAATAGTTTACTCTCCAAAAATATAATTTTGTTTGTTCTATCCCATAACGTAATTACTACCACGGTTGTAGAGTCAAATATAACATGTATTACCTAGTTACATAGCAAACGGTCAAAGCTCGTGGATATCAAATGTGGGCTTAGAATAGTACATAACTATAAAACTATATAACAACTATAGAACTATAGAATAATACACATTTTTATCTCAAATACATTTTTAACAAGATCTGAAAATAACCTACACGGCAGCAACGGAACCTCTACGACGACAATCAATTCGCGTCGAACAATTACCTGTTGTCGATAGCTATTATTGAAGTAGGCTCAATGTAATTGAAACATTGATGATACAGCAACGCGACAGCGGCTCCCAGCAGAGCCACAGCCACGCAGATGAGCGCGGGACGGAGGGCGACGGCGCCTCCTCCGCGGGCTCGGGGGACTCCGGCTCGGGGTCCGAGGGCGACGAAGTGGAGTTCGTGCCCTCCTCGTGGGACTGCAGAGCGGCGCCCGCCAAGTCCTCGCTGCGAAGCTTGGAGCAGCCACCTGTGAGTATTCGCCGAGGTCTTCGATAACGATGTGCATATTACATTGATACTGGCCGAGCGATCAGTGGTCGATTATGTGAAACACGCTCGTTTACATTTGATGGTACTGTCAGCCCCAGAGGTCGATAAAAAAATACAAATTATCAAAACCTTAACTCGCTCAACGATGTTAACGCAAGAATCGAATATTATTAAAATATGTTTGTCTCGACCGTAAATGGTACAGATAAAATGAGAGGTATTCAGATTAAAACCATGCGTATGCACCCTTGAATAAGCTTTTCACTGAGACTTACGTTTATGGGTTTGAGGCGCAATGTGAATTTTTAACCGACTTTATTTTTTTATTTTCTATTGCGAACGCGTCCGTGTTAGATTTACTTACTGGATGCATCTTGTCGAGTAAACAGGCCGGTTGGCCCATTTCACAACCTAGTATATCAGCAAAAATGAAAATTAACCCTCTTTCGTTAGATTGTATTTCCTACAAGTCCCTACATTATGCAAAAAAACTTACGTAAATATTGCGTTTACTTTAAACGTTCCAACGTGCCCTAAATCTAGTTAGCGAGATCGATTAGAATTGATCACTGCAAAACCTAGCAAGTCATAGAATTACCCTATAAATTTAGTAGGTATCATACACCTACTAGGTTTTGATACGGTCAAATAAAATCATTTAACGAGTTTAGTTTAACACACAGCTATAAATGAAAAAGTTGCTAATGATCCTCAAATTGTTTAACTTTGGTCCTATCAGGGTTTTTTTTTTTTTACATAAAACAAGTTAATGCTCGACAACTATCCCACCTGATGGTAAGTGGTGATGAAATCTAAGATGGTGAAAGCACTAATTTACAAAAGCCTATTCACTCTCCTTTTGAAAACTCACACATCGTAAGTAGCCGGGAACACCGATGCGGGCAGGTTATTCCAGTCCTTTGTTATTATATATTTGTTTTATTATCTCGATGTATGTGTGTTGTGGCATGAGGCAGTTGCTGGTCGAGACGCCAGCAATGTTGTAGACGTGATAAAAGCTTTCAGGTATTAGCAATTGATGCTCAATTTTTACATCTGTGAGCCGATAACTGTATTGTACAAAAATAAGGGTTGGATGGTTTTTATAATATACAGACTCATATTGTTGCTGCTGCAGTCCATGCCAATATACAATAAATACAAAAAATGAAATTAAAGAGGAATTTACGATTTTAAAAAGTAGTGGGAATAGAAAAGGAAAGATGGAATATCTTTTAGAGACTCAACTAAAATCTGTAGTTCAGGTTAGATATGATGAGGGTCGATTTATGAGCAACTTTTTATTTTATCTTTCCTCATTTCTTGACCGACAACGCATCAGTGATACCATCGGTTTTGCTGCTGTACATGGGCGACGGTGACCACTTACCATCAGGCGGTTCGTCTGCTCGTTTGTCGGCTATTAACAAAAAAAAATTGTCATGTTGCATTCCTGCCTTAATTAATTAAATATATTCTTTCTGGGAGCTTATTGAACTCAGCACTGAAAGAACACTGATAAAACCATTTATTGCTTTGTAATATTATCAGTGTTATATTCCAAATTCAACAAATCTACGTCTCAAACGGTGTATCATTGACTTGAGCTCTAAGTGGACACGTTCACCGTTATGTATGGTACCGTCGGTCGGCAGGAGAGCAAGAAGCGCGTGGTGTTCAAGCGTCAGAAGTACCACTGCGTGTACGAGTACCCGCGGG
>PDGT01000021.1:34243-78261 GCA_003671415.1 Megathymus violae
GCCCTACCTGCCCGACCTCTCTACGTACTGCGGTCAGTATTGAACACGCTTTAAACTATAAGCTTTACCTGCGCGGTCGTTCTGTAGTATCACTAATGAAACTCGAAAATTTATTTCGCGTACATTCAGTACAGTAAACTTTACAGTTACAATTTATTAAATTTAAACCATTCAGCTATAAATTTGATCTGTATGATGACAGAACACTGCAATATTTGTAATTTTCATTTTGTCTTATACACCGTCACAAAGGAAATGAATATTGCCGAATGTGTTAAGAACGACACACATCCACACACCGTATCTTACTATTGGTTTGTTCGACTGCCACGAACAGAGTGGGACCCGTCCAGCGCCGAGGAGGCGGAGCTGGGCTACGGGCAGCTGTTCGGCGCGCCCAGCCCGCTCGACGCGTTCCCGCTGCGCGCCGGCCTCGCTGGTAAGATATGATCTGAAACTTTTACATCGGGGTTGGTTACAGTTTCGGATATATTTTTGTTTCGGATGTCCGATAGTTTCGCTTACGGTTACGAAACATCATAACATCCTTGCTTCTGACATAAATACGCTATAATACGAATAATTGCAAATTGTGTCTTTATTGTAATAGAAATAAATATTAATGAATTTATGTTATTTAAAACTAAGGATATATATTTATGGAATTCAAAATTTTAAGCGGACAGTGGCTACATTGTTTTGCACATGCAAAGTTGAATTCAAATGATTAGTAACGACATCTCTTAATTCATGACATGAGTATTTCTTCTTTTTTTTGCGCCCAGACAAACAAAGCCCTCCGGGGATGCGCGGGAGGAGGGTGGTGAATGCTCATGCATACCAGCGCAGCCGGCTGCGCTGGTTTTTTTTAATGTTAATAGCCGACAAACGAGCAGACGAGCCACCTGATGGTAAGTGGTCACTGTCGCCCATGGACATCAGCAAAACCAATGGTATCACTGATGCGTTGTCGGCCAGGAAATTAGAAAAAGGTAAAAAAGAAAGAACGAAGTGGCTCTCAAGCCCCCAGCCGGAACACGACGAGTCGTTTAGCGGCTGACTTAAGCAGGGGGTGGTAGCTAGCCAGGCAGGCTTTACACAAAGATACCAGTAATAATATTAATGAATTAAAAATAATACTGATAATATAATCTTTACGCGAAGCCCTACATCAAGCAGGCTGACTTCTGTCGCCTCTTACGACACCCTATTTTGTCAGCATGGGATTGGGGGGAGTATTCTAGGCTGCCTCAATACGGCCAAAAGTGGTTATGTGGGACTCCCGATATATCTAGAGGCCTACACACTAAACACCACACGGGGTTGGTTTTGGCCATACGGCCTCTAAACCTTCATCGGACGCGACCCCCCTTAGGGAAGAGAGGCGCTAGCTATTTCTTCTAAACACAATACAAAAACAATGTGCTCTTTCTTATTTCATTTGAATTTTAGAACACTGCTTAAAAAAAGTAACTAAAAATATGCCATTGTCTTTTAGAACTTAATATATATTTTAGCAGATTACGACGAGGATTTCTTCATATCGTCGTCGGCGCGTCCATTCGAAAGTCTCGGCGTGATGTCGAGCAGCAGCCAGTTCTTCCCCGGACTGCACAAGCCGCCGCCCTCCCCGCCGCCCCTCGTGCATCCCTGCACCCCCTCGCTGGACTTCACCACGCCCGACTCCGGGGTGGAGGACATCACGCCGGGTTCGACGCTCGACGAGGATTTCAAGACCAAGAAGCTTCCAGAGGACACTCAGTGCTGGCGGCCGCTCGACAGCGCCAGCTCGAGCGAGTCGGTGAGCCCTAGCTCCCCCAGCGAGGCGCTCGGGGGCCTGCGACACACCAGGTATTTATGAATAAAGACATTCACCACATTCATCACAGTAACAAACTTTTGCATTTACCCAACATTATGCTACATTACTAAATAGCTCATGGGACCGTATGTGCACCACTGCAATTAATTCCCGTTTGCCAGTACCTAATGCAAACAGAAATATAATTTATTGTCGGTCGCTCTGGATCTGTCCTTTCACACATGGTTCAATCGATAGGATCGATCTAAGGAAGGTGAAAAATGTATGTGTAGCAAAGTGGGCGATCACGACTACTCATTAAAAAACCTTTCTTGTTGCATCATTTAGTAAATTACACATAATTTTGTTTAAAAAGTTTTAGCAACATATTCACGTTTCTATTCCTATTTTCTTATGTTATAACAACTTTCTAAGACAATTTTTATTTGACGTAACCAGGGACAAGCTGAAGCTGGACCTGCCACCCAGCCCGCACGTGCCATCACCGCGACACAGCCGGGTGTTCAACTTTGCGGTGGAGGCGCCGCGGGCCGGCTCCACGCCGCTCGTGATGACGGACGACACGCCGCCGGTGACGGTGGCGGTGGCGCTACCCCTCGACACGGAGCGCGACCGCGTCATGCCCGAGCCCACCTTCTCCACCTTCGGCAAGAGCCCGCCCAGGAGCTCGCACCACGACCTCGACCAGAAGAGCATCATCCTCACCGACGAGGAGCCCGACCGAGTGGAGATGAAGGAGGAGAGCGTCAAGGAGCCGGTGAAGGGCGAAGGCACGCTCCTGGACAGCGGCGATGAGGATTCCGGCATCGAGAGCAGTTCTAAAGCCACGCTCGAACGCGCGAAGCCACCCCCACCCGCCACGCCCAACTTCTCATAGTCGAGTCCGGCTGCGCCTTGAAAATGTCTTCAAATGGGTACTCGACGAAGCCCCAACCAAGCTGGGCGTCATTACAATGTCAACAAACCAATCGACGCCAACGTCTCGTAATTAGAATTATAGTAGATGTTTTTGTATATAAATATTGTAATGTTTTATGGCTTGGAGCGGACGTGGGGTTGATGTGTCGGGAACGACGGTGAGGGATCGCTCGACGCACTATGATGCCATTAAATTAGCTAAGATAGTAGGTGTTATGTAGGAACTTACCATTCAGTGATTTCATATATCAAGCTTCAGTGGATTCTACAAGAGATTATTATAACACTGCATATTATCATTGATTTAACTTTAATAAACGGTACATACATATTAAGTGGTAATTTTTTTAGTGAATTAAACCACAGTAAATGAAAACGTTTACAAAAATACCGACATTTATAATGATCTCGTAAAGGATTCAACTGCGAGTTTGATTTGTGATGTTACAGGATTATCTTGCAGTAGTTCACATAGATTTTGCATGACACCAATATACATATCGGAGTTGATCGTCTCAGTATTGAACGTTGGAGCGCAACGCTCGTCCACCCGTTTAGTATTCACTTCGTCGGATGCAATACGATGTCATCGGTGTTTCGTTCGGTGGTCCCACAATTATGGTACAAAGAGCCGTGCGTAGTTATCATGTTTATAGATATAGTGCTTCTGTTGCAGCGAACGTGGAGTTTAACGTTCCACGAGTCCTGACTGCAGCATATATTTTATCTTTGTATGTTAGCAACGCGGCCTATCCACTGAGAACTACGACTCGTCCTCACACTCGTCAGATGTTTCATACGTAATGTGTTATGTGTTTATTTCGTAATGTAGTAGTCGATTAGATCGTATCTCTTTAGTCACACTACGTCGTCGAGCGCGCGCGAACGTAGTCAACGTCTAAAAATCCATTATATGTCGATTCATAATCTGTCCGAAGTGTTTCATTTTTTTTATTGTAAATTATCTTGTGACATTACATCTACGCACAAAGTATAAATAACCACGTTGCAAGCCAATTCGTGGAACATTCAAAATATGTAAGTTCTAATGTTTGTAGTTTCGGTTGGGTTAATTAATAGTCAATTCGTTAGATAACTTCGCACGTCAATTTCGAAATTTCCGATCACTTAATACTCATTTCGTATGTATTTAGTCGTGTCACAGTAGATAAAATTATTATGTGGAATTGTAAAATATAGTAGCTTTTGCACATTTTCTACAAACTTCACACTTTAAAAAATACCCAGAAAAGATTGCAAGACCGGTTACGTACATGTCCGATTCGATTTGTTCGACCCGATGTATGATTGATAATAAATCGAGTCAGAACATTGTGGAGGACGAAAATCGGTCTCCCAGTCGTAACTACAAACATTGGAGACCAGAAGCCAACCCTAGTTAAGTAAAGTTTATATAAAATAAGTGTAGATGTAATATAAATGTTGGTGGCAGTTCGATGTTGCGTATTTATCGGACAAGCGACGACGGAAACATTCCTTAGCCAATGGAGAGGCAAATTTAAACTTTGTTTGTGTAAAACCATAATCTGAGAATCACATTACGATATTAACAAATTTACCAGATAAATATCGCCACCGTGTTAACAACCGCACCTGTTTTTGATCTTAAGAAACAATAACACACCATATCATTCGCATCTGCGTTGTACCTCGAGTCTTAATTAGAAATAGTGTTGTACATATATGGTTGTCTGGTTGTCCGATAAATTCCGGATGGTGGACAGCTATTCTGAACACGGCAGTTTACAAATCCTATTATTACATTGTCAGGGTATATAAGTGTGGGTGGCAGAAGCTCGTTTAGACATTAGACGAGTGTCGAGTTCGGGTGTTTCCGTCGTGTGTCGTGTCACGTCGCCAGTTGATATGCAATACGTCCAAGTGTGAACCTAATGTGCAATTCTTCTCATTTCCATATCATCGTGTTGTAGATGTTTAGTTATCGCTGTAAATATAATTTAATGTTATCGAAGGATTTTTTTTTGAATATTAAATTTATTGATTGTACTACATGTTTATTGTTCTGAACATAATTTTTAACAGTTTTAGAATATTTCGTTAATGTACAGGTGTAAATACGCGGTAGATGTTCATTTTGTTGCAGTTACGTGTAGGAATGCTCTTGGGTTAGATTTTTCAACGTTAATCTTAGGTTCGGACGAGCGCGAGGCCGCCGGTCGTCCCGCGGTGGGCCGGCGGCGGCCTGAAGGCGTCCGTTAAGTTTTTATAGTTTGGTTTAAAAATCTTTCCAATACGATTCGTTTCCGCCACCCTTTGTACATTGAAAACGAGGAATTATTTGAATGAATTGTCCAATAATAATAATGGAATTTATTGTTTGTAAGTTGTTGGCGCCGCCGGCCGCTAGGGCGCGCGGAGCTCGGCTCTCGCGGCAGCGGATTAACGCATTGGAAGTCTTTACATATTGTGACTGTGTCGAATCTTTTAAAAGTATTTATATGAAAAATAATAAATAATTAATAAAACTCATGACTTAATAAGTCTTTTATTTTAACACACTTTTATTATCTTCTAAATATGTCAATTAAATTAAATAATATACCATGATAATAATATTGGTTACTCTGAGAGTTAATAAAATGAATCATTTTTTACTACATAATTATTACATCACATCAATTGGGAATGTTATAAATATGAAAATTTGGATCTGGATAACGATACGGATATCTGAATAATTTGTTACCGGTGGCGGTTACTTCGGACTATCCGAGTTTCGGATACTTTCAGTTATGAATATTACATGATTCAGGACTTGAAAGATATTATGTATATATATTCAATAACCACAGAAAAAAATTACACTTAAAAATGCTTAAAAATTAGAACGACGTGGCTAGTGTAATAGCTCGGCCGGCGAGTTGTTAACCCGTCGTAACGTGTTTAATTTAAACTGCAAATATCCGAAATTATTCTAAACAAACGGGACACTACACAAACTCTTCTGAATGTCGAACATAAAACATATATGGAATGCGGAGGTGCGGTGTTCGGCCCTTGTGGCGCGATTGCGGCTGGCACACTAATTGGAGCTTTCAGACAAAAGACTATTCATCAACTATCAGCCATATATATACATGTTTCTACCAATCTTTTAAAAATATGTTTTTAAAATACTCGTACAGACGCCGCTTCGTCAGTTATTAAACCGTTGTAACTACCACTAAGTAAGAACGAATAAAAATCGCAGCACTTTGAATATGAAGCAAATCGGCGCGTGCGCTTAAGATTTATTTAACACAACTTTATTCCTACGAAATTTTACAACAAATGTAGAGGACAATTTCTATGACAAAATTATATTAAAAAACTAACATACTATATATTATACAAAATTATTTTTGATAGTTCTCGTTAACGTCTGTGGACACCGATCTATGTGAAGAGAATTAAGGTCAATAGGATATCACCGGAGCGTGCAGGCGCCGTGGTACCGGCATGCGCGACCTTCCACCGTCGGCACAGCTCGGGGCGGTCAAAAACATCGGCCAACACTATAGACATGTTTAAATATCACGCCATGCGAAGGTCCGCCGGACGGGGTGGTACGTTCGCCGGTGGGGGCGTCGGTCAGCTGCGGCGCCAGATGATGACCAGTCCGGACGCGTCGCTAGTGGCCAGCAGGCTCTCGTCGTAGCTGAAGCTGACCCCCAGCACGGGGTGCGCGTGACCTGACAGACACAATATTTACACACATAACAATCCAACTGTGCGTAGATTAACAACTACTTATACGGGAAATTGGTACTAAATTATGACCAAAAATAATACACATTCAGCCAAAGCACAATATACTTAATGCGAGTGGTTTGTGTTACACTAGATTTAAATGACACACCCGCGACTGAGATCGCACAGAAACAGAACAACTTACTAATTTAAACAAATTTACTTTTAGTTACTAAAGCAACATATCGGTGATGCCTATTTCAAATACGATCACGTATTGCAGCGGCCATTAAGCGGGCTGCGGGCGTTGCTATTACCCTATAAATAAAAGTATACCTTAATCTCAAATTCACCCACGTTTTATATTTGTGTTCATATTTTCCACCCTTATACATTGCCCCTGTTACGGCGACACCGCCATTCGCGTCTGTTTATCGAGCGCTGTCAACTATGGAAGTACCGTGTTGCGATTTATGTATACCTTGCAACTTGTTGACCACCGGTTGGGCAGCGTGCCCCTCGATGTCCAGGAAGTAGACGCAGGAGTCCTCGGAGCCGGTGACGACGCACACGCCGCGTCTGAACGACATGAGCGGACAGAACGTCGACTTGACGGCGTACCGGCGGTGCGCCACCTCGAACCGCTTCTTCAGCGCGAGACTGCCTTCGCGGTCCGCTATCCTGCCGCCGTACACCGGAACACCGGAACCACATTGTACCGCACGGTTTGGTAAGTTTAATAATTGTTTTAAGTTCTGGAAGCTTATATATACTGATAAGCGAAAAGTAAGACCCCTGAAACACTGGACAAAGTTGTTTGCAAAACAATTATAATTATAATACTTTTTTTAACAACATCAATGTAATAATATATTGTAGGACTTAATAGCAATAAAATAGTTTTATATGGGGTTTTGATTTTTAAATTCGCAAAGCTAATTTCACGTAACTTGCAAGGCTCACAGCATCCACCATGTAAAGTTCAAGGAATTTTTTTTACCGAATGAGAACAAAAGATATAAAAAGCTTTGTAACGTAACCGAATACAAATAAATGTCGTAATGCAAGTTCTTAAGATCGTACGAATACCGATTACTCTATGTTCAATGTTATCTTGACATCGTGTAAAAAAGACACGTAATTCTCATAAATCATAACATGTGCCGTATTTAACGGAAAAATTTGTCAGCCGTACGAGAAACGGTTTTCTTTAAACGTATCTAACGAAACCGTGCGTGGTGCGGTACCTGAACAGATAGAGCGAGTCGTCGGCGGCGGAGACGAGCAGCGCGGGGTGCCGCGCCAGCCACGGGCTCCACGAGGCGCTGGTGACGGCCCCGCCCACCACGCAGCGCCGCAGCTTGCTCAGCGCGCCCGCACCGTCCATGCGGTAGCTCACTATCACCCCCTGACACAATCGGAACGCTAACTACACCTAGCGGGTGTGAGTGTGTGGGTTTTGTGTGACATAAGTGTGCGCTTAATTGCTCGAACAACATGTCGTTCTTTTGCGACAAAAATTTGTGTCATAGGGAAAATGTAGTATGAACCTCTGTCAGCGGATCTGTGTGCAAGCGGGATGTATGCAAAAAGTCGAGTTAGTTACTGCGCACTAACCGACTAACGTACGCGTGTGTTAGCTCGGCGTCACATTTACATAATAAAAAGTGAACTTTCTTTTATTTTGGACTTTTTCTACACCAACTTGGTGATAGTGACTCCCGGCGCAGGCCGTAACTATACACTCGTAACATTACACACAACCCCACAATGTGAATGGTTTATATCGATGTAACATTACATCGTAAAATGTTTAACCGAATTATTAATATTATATTTATATGTACGGTACTTCAACATAGGCCGGTAACGACAGCGGTCCAGCGGAGGTCCACAGGTCTGGCGCCACGCTGTTCCAAACGTTGATTGTGGATAGGCTCGCGGTGGAACCGCGCGTCGGAAACTCTTTCACCTCTAATAACAGTTAACGACCGTTCGCCGGTTAAAACTACCATTACATGTCCGTCGCGGTCGAGGCGTAGGGTCGTAAGTACAAACTGCAGTACAAACGAACGTGAAGTACCGTCACACCTTGTCATTACCCGCCCAGAACATTCGCCCGCTAGACTCGCACGCTATTGCCATCACACGTCCGCCCAAGATACTGCTGCCACCTGCGGGCACACGTTGATCACTGATTAAAAAATTATCAGCCATGTATAATATACCATCAACGCTATTTTAACGGAGGCCGGTAAATAGGAAATGTCGTCGGGTCAATACATAAATTCAATGGTGATATTTACCTCTTGGATATATTCCCGTGGAGATGTTGAGAACTTCCACCATTCCTCGAGCGCTACCAGCCTGGATAGTGGATAAGAAAATAATATTGTGCTAGGATATATTATTATTCCCTTCGCGTGTACAATAGAGCGTGAAAGAAAGCAATCCAAAGAAACAAATCGAATTAAAGTATAACTGATAAAGATAACTGTGGGCTTTACTACAAACTGAATCGTATTAAACTTGATGCGTATTCATTCCAATTTGTAGTGTGGTACTAAAAGCAAGCTATTCGAGTAAAAGAATATGCAACTAGTTGTACTTAAAAGAAACTTCTAATTTATATTAACACATGAAACTATATATATATTTTACTGCTATTTAAGATTGTTGTTTATGTGTGTTGTTATACAAGCCTTGAATTAATATATTTCTTTCTTTCTTTCTTTCAAAATTTTATTATTGAAACTTAGAAAATATTACATATCTGTGAGAGCGTGGTTTAGTCGCGTTGTTATCGAAGGAAAAGGTTGAGAGCTGATGGGTCTCACTAAACTGGTTGAGGTCGACCTAATTTACACCCTAAATATATGAAGGCTTTTCATGTTAACTCAAGTCGATTCGCTGTAAGATTGTACGGAGAAACTCTAATAGAAGTATTATACATCGGATGCGTTTGCGCAAGGATACGATGAGCAGGTTATTGTTAGCGGGCAAGAAGGCGCACGCGAGCAAGGGCGCGCGGCGCGGGTCGGGCACGCGCCGCAACCGCGCGCGCGCCGCCACGTCCCACACGCACAGCGCGCCGTCCAGCGAACACGACACCACCAGCTCGTTGGACGCAGACCAGTCGCATCCTATACACACACACACATACACCCACTACTTAATGAAATTATGTGACTCAAGTTTTTTATGCTTGATTTTTCACACAGTAAAAAATATCTCTTGAACACTAAATACTATATACATAGTAAGTTTGTTTCGGAGTAAAAAATTTATGCTATGTTCGTCGCGAATAGTTTCACCTCTAAGAACCATCGAAACTGTTTTTGCAGATTGATCTTATCACCACATTCACTACCATGCTGGCAAGGCTCATGAGAAACTTGTCCTATCGGCCCCCCGACAGCTTCAAAGATACAGCCAAATAACAAGGGAGCTCACAATTTCCTTCATCGAAGTAACATTATGTTTTAAGCGGCAATGTTCAATGATCAACATGTGGGCTATTTCCTCGATTGCCAGCTATTAATATAAAATTAAGGTAGGTGTACCGGTGACGGGCTCGGTGTGGCCCTCAAGCACGAATGCGACGCGCGGCGGCGTCGCCGTGAGGTCGCACACGGACACGGTCCCGTCGTGCGAAGCGCAGCACAACTTCGACCGGTCGTTGTTTGCGAACTTCACCACGCTCACTTGTTCCCTGTGCTGAAACATGTTTGGAACAAATTAATTCAACTTTATGAATTACTTTATAAATAATATTTGACATTCATATTGATAATCCACAATTTTAATTATTTCAAATTAAAAAATCGATATTTCTTACAAACTGTATAATCTAATTATGTCTTAACAAACCCGAATTGTAAAAGACATGTTGTTTACTTTTTATTTTTTATGACGTCATTAAAATTAAAAGTCTATATGTATTGAAGTATTGTAATTTTATCAAGCATTGACGTAATAAACAAATAAAGAACAACAAACAACACCTGGTCAAATATGTGGTGTACGCCTGAAAAAGCGTAATTCTCAGATATGGTCAAATCATTTTTCTTCTTGGAATTACTGTTTGTTGTATCTTCAACGAACAAACTCGCCTGAAAGATAACCAATATTTGTAATTGTTTATGATTTTAATTAATTTAACTTTAAATAAATATAAACAATAAAGTATTATATTAACTAGAGTTCTAATTCACCAACCGGTCGGTGTAAGAGCTCTGTTGAGTATGGTGTGTGGTGTGTGGTGTGTGCGGTGCCAGTATGGTTGCATTATTGTGAAATTCCCGTGGTTAAAATTTTTGGTCAGCGGTGGAGCTGTGTGTCAGGGTGTGGTGTGCGGTGTGAGGGGGTCAGGTGGTTGGTAGGGTTACGCGTGAAATGCTGCGATAAGTGATAAATCATATATAAAAAAAACACTTCAGATCACAATGCACTTCAAAATTTGAAAGATGCGTATAAATTGTTACGTGCTATATACGATGATAACTCTTATGATGGATGCAGACTTGAAATGTTTCGCTGTTTGTTAATAATAGCAATTTTACAAAAAAAAATTAAGTTAAAATAAAAATGCTCTAATTTCTCTAGAAAAATATTAGAAGGGATATAAAACATAAATTAATGAAAAGTATCATGTTAGTATGATGGCTTTTATTTAGTTTTTTAAAGTATTTATATAAAAAGCTAGTATATATGATTATATTGTACAAGATCATACATATATTTGATGATACATATACTCTGACATACACATCATTACCATAATTTGCTTTTAATGTAATGACCTGACTACACAAAATATAGCATTCAGTAAACAACGAAGACTCCTTTCCATACATGAGATGCAATTAAGTAGTAGTTATTTCCTTTCATTTTACTATTTAAGTTTTAGCATAGCTTTTTTGTAATCAACTCAACAAAGCTCTTTTTACACCGGTTAATTAGTGAATTCGATTTTTAATACAGGCCTGTCCTAGTCATTACCTTATAAAATTTTACCCTTTAACCTTACAATTATAGAATAAATTATAATAACATACTTGTTTTAATCACAGATTAAAAAACCATCTGCTCATTGTCAAAAGTAACCTTAGTCTGAATTCGAAAACAAATTTCCTTACTCACTTTGCTGACTGATCGGGTTCGAGAAGAAGATGAGCTTACGGAAACATTGTCCTGTACTCCATATCTCCTCTGTAGTAACTGGCTCCTTATGTTTAGATATTTTTTTATTGTTTCTATATCCTTAGAAATATAGTTATATAGATTAGTGCTGTTTTGTTCTTTACAACTGTAATGCTAAACAGCAATTCAGGTAATAAATGGGCAATATACAGTTTAATTATATCTAATTAATAATAATTTTGTTAACAAAAAATTATGCAATTCAAAATATTTATAATTATTTTCATATTGAGTATAGGTTATCTGTCTAATAATCTTAATATCAAAATTATATTACAAATAACAATTATAGTATGAGGACTAACTGTATATTTTATTATTTTCTTCTTCATAAATTTTGTTATGAATTAATAATAACTATTCCAGGCTATTGGAATATAATGTTTAATTTGTTTAGCATGTAATTATTTTTAAATGTCTCATAAATATACCTTGAATTTAGCATTTTCCCTTAACAGTTGACTTCTCCGCCTTATGTATAAAGTTTCTGGAAATATATTAATTATGAATATTTTGGACGCATATTACAATTGTTTATCGAGGTATAATTAACTATCAACAATAACGCCTAGCCCAAATGTAGTCTGAATCACCATAATTGTAGAAAATAATCAGTTAAGATAACATATAAATGGTTGAGAGGACATACTGTGGAGCAACTCGTCTATATTTTTATGGCTGTTATTTTTTATTGCACTATTGGACAAAGGGACCAACGCAAATCATACTAAATCTTAACTTAGCTGGCCCATTGCTCGTTCTATATAAAATTAAAAAAGGACTTGCTTAATCCCACTCAATTGTACTATTGTGGAAAACTAGGATTAAAAAATAAAAAGAACTTACTAAAATTTGGATTTCCAGGTGCTCTGTACGCGTTAAAGCGAGCGTCCAATGCGAATATTTGTTGCTGAAAAGCTGCAGCCATCTTTCAAAGAATGTAAATTTCTTGTGGTGTTAAAAAGCAAACAAATATTTATATCATCCTTCAATTAGTTTAAAATATTAATACATTAATTATTTTTATAACATTATTTATTTATATAATATTAATGTTTATATTATTATTTTCTTCCCTAGATTTTGTTTATTTTCATTTTCATTCATATTGTCCTTTCATCGTATTGTATGACAATCAGACGTCAGATCAGACAGACACAGGCTTAGCTAGTATTGCCAAGTCCAATATTTGAAAGTGGGGTAAAATAGGAAGTAATTCAGTAGGCGTTAGTGTTACGAATAAATCAATTTATAAGTATTATATTGCTTCTTAATCACTATGAATGTCAATATACACATAAGATACAATAAAATTTAATAAATTATTAATATTAAGCATATATTTAAAGAATCGAAGCAGTGTACACTCACACAACAAACGACTTCTATAGAAAAATTACTTTCTGAGGTATATTTTTTAGATAAGCTAAACTAATTATAAATCAATATATCTGGCAACTCCGATTTTTTCTAATGTCAGATGTCATATATCAAACTCATAAATGACATTTTAAATTTCACAGAGTGCATAAACATATCAGATTCTATAAAATGTATAGTCTACATGCACAATTACGCATCTACGGGACACTAAATTAACATTGATTTTAATGCCAGATCTCTTGCACATGGTGCACCTTGCTACAGGCTTATATTATTTTCAGTGAAGGCAGTCTTACATTATTTCAGTGAAGGAGACGTAGACATTACACATATTAAGATGGCATCGTTCAACAATCATTGATATTCTGATTTGTCACTCCTACTGGAGGTCTCTGGGCTATGTAAAAACTAATCTAATTGTGATGGTACCCAGGTATTATGCTAGACCAACTTTTGAGTAATTAATGCCCTACTAATATCAATCGTAAAATGTTTTAACGTGTTTCGGTTGTAATAACGATCCATTTAACAAAGCAACGCGTCGTATGTCTTCGACACCTTACTAATGTATGTACGAGATGTCGACCATTTACCATCCTTGTAAGCTAATTACGATATTTACGAGTGTGCTTTTGTAGTTCGTGGAATGGTGAGGATGGAAGTTTATGGAAGCGAAATTTTAAATGCTATCGTAACATAGTCATTGACTCATTAAAGTATATGTATATGTACTGTTTGCTGATAACACCTCTGTGATATTTATGATTAAAAGAAATATTTTATTTAAGACTAAAAAAATTAATTGCAGACTCCATAGCCCAGTTGGTAGTGATCGTGCCTGCCGATCGAGGAACCCCAGGTTCGATTCCCAGCTGGGGCAGACAATTATGTGACAGATGTTTGTTCTCGGGTCAGGGGTATTTGTCATGTCATATTTGTATATGTTTATGCCACCCGCAATACAAGGAATCCTAGTGTGAGCGTGTGAGTGAGTAAACGTAAACGTTAAACGTTAATTAAATTTTGACGCTGTCAACGGTGCCTTTGTGCCATGTATTATATATTGGTTTAGTTGTACTGTAAATAATTTAATTTTAAATGCCCAACAAACAAAGTGTGTAGAAATTGTGCTACCGCATGAGCAGAAAGCAAGCAAATCCTTAAATAAAATAATGCAACCATGACTATTGAATAATCCAGTTTTTAGGTGTCACCTTAGATTTTAAACTTCAATGGGGTGCCATATATACGTTCTGGCAGGTAAACTAAGTAGGTCAGTTTATTATAACCTTTATATGACAGTATTATGTCAGTTTATTATGACAGTTTAATTTTGATATAATAAATTTTGATACACACAACCGTGAAATATAAAAATTGCCATAACAATAATTAAAGGTTCCAAGTCGATACGTGATTTACCTAACTTTACGGAACTTTGAAGCAGCTTGTTAAAGGACAGCTTGTGGGTAAAAGATTTTATAGTTTATATGAATATGTAAATGACATGGACGCCTAGAAATAATGGTGCCACAACCGATTGCGCGACAGTTACAATTTACTTTGTAATTTTTAAATGTTGATTTAAAATATGTGCAAAGGAGTTTCGTTGGTCATTTTCTCTCTTTAATGCACTTGGTAGTAGAAACAAAACATACCGTATATAACTTTATTTACAAAATATCTAAACATAAAAAGACACCAGCCTCCAGAAATTTAAAAGTCAGCCAGAAATGGCGACGATCTTTTGGGATCCAGAAGGAATAATGTTAATAAATTACAAAGGAAAAGGTGTTTTCGTAGCGGAGGAATACAGCGCTTCAATCCGAAAGTAGTTAAAGAGGAAAGTTGACCACACCTCGGTCACTTGTAATGCACGACAATCCTCCAGTTCCCAAGAGGCGTGTTGCATTGGCTGCCTTGCATAAAGTATCCACTTTCGATATTTTAAATCACCTACCTTTAATTCAGATCAAGCTCCGAGCGACTGTTATATGTTCCTAATTATGAAAAATCAAGTCTGAAGAAAGATATTTACGAGCGATGATGAAGTGAAGGACGTAGTTTCAACGTAACTTGTGAATTTTTTTATGAAGTCATATACAAATTAAATGAAAGATCTGAAAAGTGCGTAAAGGTTGCAGGTGATTATTTATATTGAAAAAAAAAACAATATCGTAATTATATATTACTTCCTTGACCTTCAATCCGCAAACTTAAAAGCGTGCCCTAATTCCTAGTTGCTATACTTAGTGTAAACGACGAAATAATAAATCAAGCAAGATCAGTTTAACTATATTTCCGTTTCTGTTGAGAACGAAATCACTATTATTAATATTAAATCAAAACATTGTACATTAAATTAAAAGTTATCTATGCAAGTAACATGTAGTATTGAATTAGGTAAAGAAATATCATAAGGTTTTTAGTAAATAGGTTTTACTTATGATGCGATGAAATGAATTTATTTCATTAATCTCACGTCTTATATCTGTCTAACCTCGTACTCAACAGTAAAATAAAGAATAAGTAACATTACCGTCCCAACTTTGCAGGTCCATGTATACAGATGGGGATACCATTTTAAAAAAAGCACACATCATTTATTTTAAACGCAATCACTTTATCCAGAGAGCTCATGTTTAATACAAGTTACAGCGATCCGTCTCCTACGGATACGGACTTATTATTTTTCCGTTTCCCAGAACAAGCATCGTTTGGGTCGGAATGAGGAGCACTATGTTCCGGTAATAGCGTATCGTCAAAGTTTGTAATTATGAGGTTGCTCATAAGTTGCGAGCAATAGCCATTAATCACACCTCTCTGTTTAGGTATTTATTTATTTATTTATTTAAACTTTATTATACCTAATACAATATGGTATAAAAGGGGGACTTAATGCTAAAAGCATTCTCTACCAGTCAAGCTTTGAGCTAAGCAGATATCAACGATGGCGGCATAAATATAAAAATGTAAGAAAAATAAATCATATCTGTAGTCGAGTCAGTATTTTTGTTGTTTGTTTAAACGTAGATTTATTTTAATGTGTACATTAACATAAATTATTAATCAGAAACCAAGAATATGCTTTATTATACTATAATTTTTTTCTTGGTGCATTTTTTTTTTTATAATTGAAAATGTTTTCCGGCTTTTGAACGTAATCCATGTGCAGCAACCCTACCGCCGCGTCCTCGAGTGGCCACGCGCGGAGGCCAGCGTTTTCCCAGAATCGGCATTTCCGAAATCGAAACACTCGAAGCTAATACCGAGAAGTCTCAACGAGCGTTATTCTGGGGCAATGCCGTGTAAAACCCGAAACACGTCGCTTCTAGCGAGGTGCTCTGCCGTTATAAATAATCAGAATTCGTGAAAACAAGTCGGTGACCCGCGATTACTGGCTTATGTATCTGTACTGGGAAGCAGGGCCGACGAGTTACAGCCTGGGGGAGTCATCCAAATAAGCCTTACCGTTACTAAATCACCATAAAAATAATCTGGGTTTAAAAATAAACGAAGTCATCAGCGTGAAGTTACCACGCATACTCAACAACCGAACGAAAGTTTGTGAAAACAAATCAAAAATTTATAATTCAAAATCTCATTTATTTACCACCATACATCGTAACAGGTAAAATTCGTACATACAACAAACTTTATGTATACAGGCCATATACATCATGATTAAACGGTTAAAACAGGCGTTTCACATAATTCACAATTGCATTAGATACATCTATTTCAGTTACATGTGGATGAGGGCGAAACGACGGGCAGAGCACATTGTAATCATTAGATAATTAACAATCAATAAATATCCAGGAACATATCTGGGATATTTCAACCGAACTTATCATTGTTTGTATAAAACCTATACGTATAATGAGTCCCATCTTTATACATAAAGTTTTCATATGAAGTGCCGTTTCGGACTGATCCACCTTGTGCAGCCGACGATAACAATTGCGATTGACTCGAGAGAAATGCACTGAGTGTAAAAACACAACTATAAATTACATAGATTATTAAATCAATCAGTCAAAAACTTACTAAAATCTTAACGTAAGGCAAGTTACTAAAAATACACAATAGTTACAATTACACTTGTTTTATACACTTAAGTCATAAAATAGCGTTGTTGTATATATTTACATAACTTTGTGAACAATTTCATTTATAATATCAATGTGTTAATAGCTACCAGAAAGCCACGGGCAGCGGTTGATACATACACAGAAGACCTCTAAGCTGAATCAATATTTTTGTACTACAGTTCAAAATGTCAACCTGTAAAAAGCGTCGATAGTTACCATCGAACACTTTCGATGATAATATAAAACGATGGCGGTCAAAAAACACCGATGTAAAGAAAATTTTCAACAGTATCATATAATCTGTAAGCGTCTCGTCGCCAGATAAAGAAATCGACAAGCTGCTTTCTCACGGCGTAAGCTTATTCCGGCGTAGTTCATGTTTTATTTATAAGCAGCTTCTCCGCATCGGTTAAGAGTAAGAGACGATCGATCAAGATGGACCACCGTTGTAAATATACACTTGACATTACCGGTGATATGGTCTAATGTTAAGATTCAGGAGCTCACTGCTTGAACGAGGTCTGATTCATGCTTTGTAGGCAAGAATCGGCTTCTAAACTAAATAAGTGGAATTAGTCGAGTCGTCGTTGCGAGATGTTTATGTGTAACCATTAAAACGAGCAGAATTAATGTCGACATGTATACTGTACGTAATATGATAATTAGTTTCGCGGGAATAAGAAGCGAAGCATTTTATTCCATAAAAATTTAATAATTCATAACCGACTCTCATTACTTAAACGTCTTATACACACATTTGTTTTTACAGTTTCTTTTACAACCTTCGACCGTACCAAACATATTGATCACTATAATATATCATGTGTAATGTATTGATTGCATAATTAATAATGTCGATCAAAATAAACGGAATCGGAATAACAACGAGGTGGCTCTGC
The DNA here is from genome assembly GCA_003671415.1 of Megathymus violae. Classification (NCBI taxonomy): domain Eukaryota; kingdom Metazoa; phylum Arthropoda; class Insecta; order Lepidoptera; family Hesperiidae; genus Megathymus; species Megathymus violae. Next base: position 52,273 of record PDGT01000021.1, read on the forward strand.
GTCACCGAGACAACGGAAACAATCGACAACACATCCACGGGATTCTTCGAGATCGGTGGCGTTGCTATATGAGATTCTAGTGAACTCGCCAAGGAAACTCGGAGGATGTGAGATCCAAGTTTTTAGATTACAATAAGGGGTTAATCCATTACGCGAGCGAGTTTGTTAATCCGCTCGGAGCCGGCCGATACGGCTACTTCGTCGGAACTAACTGTCGCCGGGCGCTGCGTGGCATACGAATGCGGCGAAATTCAAACGACACGCACCGACTAAGTATTTACCAAATAATGGCACTTGTAGTTTCGTCACGTAGACGCGGTCGTACGCGAAAATCGGCTTTTATGTAATATGCCCTAATATGAAAACTACTCGTGTCTTTGTGACATTACGTAACATCATAATGAGCCGGACGCCGGACCCATGTAAAGATATATTTCGATAGATTCACACTACAAATATAATTGAAATGATTTTCTTGAAAAACGTAAAGAATATCTTGTGAAATAAATTATGTAAAGTAAGTACATCAATAATAATCCAAAACTGCAATGCAATAAAGGAGATGCTTCTCAAAATATATGAGTTCCGATCCGACCTCTGTACACTGTACCCAAAAATAGGGAAAACCACATTAAACAGGCATTAAGTGTCGATTTAATTGAAAATTATAACGGGTCGAATAGCACAAAACAAAAATTTATAAACAGTTTAACCACAACAAAAACGATCATGGCGGAGGTGTCAGTGTTAAATTATCTGTCAGGTGTCGCTTCAATCTATCAATTTGACGTTTAACATAGTCGTTTCTGTAGTGAACATTATTACAATGGCTACCGAGCCGCGATCGACAATCGCGATGCGATGCAATGCAATCTAAATGCAACAAATTGACTGAAGGGCAGTTGACGGTTTTTTGTCGATATTTTAAAGCAAATATTGTCATATTACACGAGGTGTTTAAAGTCGATCTTAATTAAAATTTAAAATGTTTGTATCACTAGTATGTTTTTCCATATAAATCCACGTACTGAAACAATTCCATTGCAAAATTTAAACTTGTATTTTATTTACGGTCAGTTTAAAAACCCGACTGCATTATTGTGTGCCATATGGGAAGCTATATGAACATTTTGAACAATGTTTTAACTACTAATACTACTAAATGTTTTAACTAATACTACTAATAATCGTAATTAAAGCCAAATGCTTATTGGGTGCATGAATCCTGTCATGTATATTATCGTGTCATAAAATTACACTCAAATTACTTATATTTACATATTATGTTATGACTACCTCTACCAGCAACAAATTTAACATTATACAATATACTATTATATAGATTTGTAAATAAGAAAATATGATTTCATTGTAGTCTTAGCGCATTTGAAAATAGTTTTAAAATACACCGTTGGGTGTTAAGCTTATAATAAAATGTGCCATATAAAGATTATATATGTAAATTTAAAAGCAGGCGATCGAAATAATATATCATTTTATCAGCGATAGCAAAATTCAAAAACTTCGAAACGCTTAGGATGACGTAGGTCATCAATTTGCCACTTGGGTTCAGTGGCAATGCATTTTGATTTTTCCCATTTTTATCATTGCTAACGTAATACTCCGCTGGCTTGAAGCCGTGATTTAACAAACAATTTACCATAACCATCGATAAGATTAAATTTAAGTTTGACAACGAAAATAATTTATATCTTATTCCAGAAAAAGAAAAATGTCACGTTCGGGTTTAGATACAGAGTAACAAGTCTCGCTCACGGAGAAAAATCAATTCACCCTTGGATGGCGCGGAGAGCTAAATGCGATTTATGTGTTACCTCATTCAATCTCTCTGTCACTAAGAGGATATCCTCGATCGTAAGTTACAATGTTTTCTAAAATTTCAATTCTATATTATATAGTTTATATTGGTCTCCATACAGGTTAATCCATACGTAATAATACCTGGTTTTATATAATTTTCCAAATTAAAAACCCTGTTATGTTGTACATTTGTCGTTCACATCTGGAGTTTCCTAAGCGCCAATATAGACGCGGCGGCAACGCGACGCATCGTCATATTATCTTATAATATCAACAACAAAATGTATTTCGAAGAGGAAACTACTGTTAGTTGTGTATTTAATTGCATATCAAAAATACTAATATACAGGCCGATTCCTCATACATCCTGTATATAACCGATCGCCGTGCTCTCGAGCAGGCCCAAAGGAATAGCACTGTGTTTACTTGTTGAACTCTATAACAAATCTTAGTACACAATTTAAATCTTACCTAAATAGTATTGAACAATGAATAGTGTTTGACAACGTCACAATTATTACATTAACAATAACAATTTTGTTACTATTTAATTCGATAAACGAAAGCCGAATTTATATATACATGTTGTATTTATATATTTATCCGAATATAATGAAGTGCTAAATAATTTTGAAATATATCGTACGTAATGAATTCTGACTTGTTACTGACCATCTAGATAGATTCTACATTCTAGCCTGTCGGTTCATCACCTGGTATTCAGCGTCTCTTTAGGAAGTAATGATAGACCCCGAACTTGTACTTCAAATAATTTCAATCTAGTTCACTTACAGAAAATTGTTTTCTTTCTTAATTATTATTGCACGACTTTATGAACGAAAGAATATGTTTCACATTTGTACTTCAACTTTTATATGCGTACATGTGTAGATCGAGGGGAAACTAACACAATCCACTCAATAGACATCCTCAGCACCGCGTCTCCCTTGTTTCACATCGGATAATAGATAGATATAATGTGTTACGTATTTTAGGATAGAATGTTGTTAATCGACTCCGAAACGTTAGTTTCGATGAAGTTATGAATATGAAATGAGGCCTGGAGCAATAAGTAGTATACGTCCTTTTTCAGTAGTACAACTAGCAAACGAACCCATGAACTTACACCCGACCGGGAAAGAGCAGTGAAACCGCCAATTAATTCCCTGGTAATAGCCACACATACAAACTGTTCTCACATAGACAGTGTAGATTATTTCACGCATGTGTTCACCCGCGGCATTACAATTCAAATCCGATATAATCCGTGCTATAATATATACGTAACCAAAGAAAAATAACCCATAGGTAAACGCATGGTAAATGATCTAACACGACCTACATTTTATTTAGCACCTGCGTAGGCACACACATAACAATACAAGCTTTTCATATGTCGCCTGCTAGAACTTGCCCTGACATCCAGCGGATAGGGCTAATAATGTCAGATTACTCAACGAAAATCGAATGATACATTCTTACGATGATCTAATCTGCGTATATGTAATATCATTTTTTTCCTGATTGGAAAGGAGATGTGTGTTATTATTAATTTTTATAATTTTATTTTGATGTACATTTTCGTTAAATTAAATATGAAAATTATAAAGTAAAGAGTTTAATACTCGTAAGTAACATCTTGGGATGCACGTCTTATAAGCTTATTGAGGTCTTGAAGTTAAGTCAACGATACACAAAGCGGCCGTCTGTAAGTAACAAAACATTCGCAATTATTATAAATCTTTATCTTACATAAGAACCCAATTAGTCTAATCAGATCTTTTCGTACACCGTTTAAATGAAAAAGATTTTTTATTTTGAACAAAGTACCCCTTAATTTATTGAACATATCTCTGCGTTCAAGAATTGAATTCACGTACATGGCTTTTATATTGATTTGAGATACAGATGATATCCAGATTAACGTATATGTTAATAGACGACAAACACGTAAAGGAGCCGCTTGGCGCGATCGATAACGTGAACGCGTGTCGGTAACGATATGGACGTCAGCGCCGCGATGCCACCCAAAGTACCTACCTGTGATCATTATGGTGAATTAGTGAGTTGATACATAAATCGAAATAGCCAACGTAATCGGTAGGAACGGAACAAGCTTGCGGTGTGTTCATATCTTGCAAGCTTAAATCCGAATCAAACGAACCCTACGCGCTACTAAGATCACACGCTATAGCCCCGATGTCGATGCATCAAACGAACCGCGGACTGTTAATAGAAGTTTAATATTAGCCCGACTGCCTTAATGAATTCGCTCCCATATGCAGCCGTTCAAATCAACCGAAAACTCGAATCGTCGTAACGTTATCAAACACGTTATCGTGGGCGTGTATACATCATTTTTAACTACGTTTTTTGTTTCGCTCAATTCTGGAAACACTAATCACGGCAGTCGATGTTGATGGTTCGCGGGGTGGACTGGCGGCGCGGCTTCTCGGAAACGAAAGCGAGTCGGCCGCTAGTGGGAAACGCGATTAACGTAATAACCTCCCGGAACTGGGATCCTCTCTGATTCGCTTCTGAAAGCTATTTTTCTCTTGCCAACGCTGAATATATGTACTTGCATTACCACGAGTGAGTTACGTGTAAATTGATCGGCACATTATTTCATTAGATGACACGGCAAAGGAGTGTCTCTTCTCTATAATATTTCGAACGCTCTACCAAAAAAGCCGCACAAAAATCTCGTTAAAGATATTAAACTAACGACTCGTTACGTCGATTTGAATAGTTTTCAAATTCAGCTCATGAAAGGCAATGTAGTGTGACGTACGTTTATTCAAATTATCTTGGAATACCTTGTCGTTTGGCTTAAATATATATATATGTCTCATTACAATTTTGCTGCATGTAAACGACTGACCTATTTGATGTTCCCCGTTCATTTTTCTGAATACTGCAGATATATCGAATCGATTCATGGATTTCGCATGACAATAGCAAACTATCTCGGCTTTCATTTGACAATATTACGTGGATATGGATTTATTGTTTATCTACCAGATGAATTTCCTTAATTCTATGCGCATATATCTCTCCGTTCACCAGCATTAGCAGCAAAAGCAACTGACATTTAAAAAATCCAGTTGATCGTGACGTAGCACCACAACACATTAGCCTTTTCGAAGAACAGACCGGCGGCGGAGAACGATCGGGTGTAATCGATTATTTAGTAACGTTAGACTGTTCCGAGAACGGACACGATTAAGATACACTAAAAACATCTTTGAAACTGGTATTCAAAGTGTCGATTACATAAGAGGGCGTCCAACGCACGTTTGAAATTTAAAAAAAATACTTTAAAACTAAATTTTGACTGAGTAACTTTGGCACTTGTCTGTTCAATAAAGGGAATGATGAGTGAGTAGAACAAACATTTTTTGTATAGCTAGCATTAATAAATATAAATCTTTCCTAATTTTTCGAACTGCGAAATTCAAGGCCGAAGGGAGCCTTCAGCATCTTGAAGGCTCCGATTTATATCAGAGTGGGAATGTATCAGAAAAAATACCTAAATGTTTTTTAGTGGACGCCGATAGTGGATAAACACACTCGTTTGCCACTTTTCACAACTAATGAATAATGGTTATACAGCAGTTATAAAATACAAGAAACGTTGCACAGGTCACCACTACAAAGATTTAAGCGTTGGTCACGATGAACCTGATCAGTCCCAATCCTCGTCGCTGGAGGACCGTTGTGTGGGCGTGTCCTCGTCGGGCTCCGGGATGACGCTCGCCAGGGTGTGCAGCACCGAGCCGCCCGCCCGCTCCGCGCCGGAGATCCCTCGGCGACGCATCGATAGCTTGGCGTGAAGGTCCGCCATCAGGTCGCCGCCGATCGCCGCCTTTGTACCCTGGGCCAAAATAAAAATCCTTATAACGATTTAATTATAACATTAACCTTAATAATACAGTGTTAACATTTTCGGAGCAATAAAACAAAAAATGTTCACACAGTCATACCCCCCGCAGGATGTATCCCTGTGTTGCGGGTTGCACAGACGTAAAATCCCCATGTGACCCGATAACGAACATTTATCTGTCACATTAATGTCTGTCCCTGGTTCAATATCGAACCCGGGAACTCTCAATCGGCAAGCAAGTCAACTGGGATACGTGGTCGTCAATGACGAAAAAAATTAATAACGAAATAAAACAATAAATAAGTTTCCATTTATCACTTTACGCCATCTGATTATGTCCATTGCCATTATATGCTTACTAATAATTTAACTAGAAAATAATCTCGTATCTTGTTAATCGTGATAGTAGTTTTACAACTTGACAAACATAATTATTTAAATAAGTAGGGAGAACAGAATAACAAAGTTATTAGTAATATTCTTTGACCTGTTTTTTAAAAAAGTTTAGGAAACCAGCGCAATGGATAACTTGATAAAATACCTATAATTGTATATGTATGACTACGGATGTACAGTATTATCGGGTAATGAAGTTAATATTAAAACAATACTTTACACTAGGAATGTTATGAATATGAAATTTCGAATCTGAAAATGGATACGGATATATGAATTCACCGGTTTCACCGGTTATGGTTACGAATACAATTTATTGCAGATAACCGACAGCTTCGGTTACGATAACGGAGCTCCATAACATCCCTGCTTTACACAGCGTCCCATCGTCAATTCCTGCCTCATGTTTCATTCATCAAAATCCTACATATACAGAAAACATAATCGTACAATTCTTGAGGTCGAAAGTTCAGCAATTGGTTCGAGAATAACGTTAAGTTTATAAAAAAATCAATAATATCACGCGAGTATGCAGAAACGATTATTGCACACGACAACTTGTCCATGAATATACTCATGTATTACTTAGAAGGAAAGGTCAATGCATGAGTGTATATTATAACTGATATTATAAACAGAGCATGTATTATGTATATATTTAGACAGAGTGTATCACGAAATGGTTCTCATATGTAAAGTGTCGTAGGAGAGATATACCATCTCTGTTTCATGCTAGCCGTTTACGATCATAGTTCGAATATATGGTTGTAATTGTAATACGAGACACAGACTACCCTGTAGCTCTGTTGGTAATTGCCATGCTTGACGAACGAATGTGCCTGGGTTCGACTCTAATCATATGACGGTGTCTCCTCAAAAACTCTATTTACACACACTTTTCCCGTTTTTTTTTTGTTAGGACAATAATATGCACTGAGCTGTTTCTCTAGATTTTCAATATACAATCATCTCGTTGTGTCGTTGATTCTCTCCGATTCGAGGTATCTACCGGAGAGCGTGAACTCGAGGTCGTCCGAGGTGTAACTCTCCGCTACACAAAATATTTCCAGCGGGTTCCCGTGTAGAACTGAGATCGTGCTTTGACCTTAGCTCCTTCGTCAAATAGCTTGGTCTAGACTATGGATATTACAATTAACCTCATTAGCGTTGCACTGTTACTATTTAAGGATTTCGAAGTGCAACGAATTGCTCATATATTTTTTTAATATCCCAGGGGCACATTACACCCCCGCATCGACGATGCAAGGCAGATTGAGTACAATTTAAACATTACGGACCTAGTACTTGTAATAACGTAATCTTTGGGCCCGACAGAAATAATTCCAACGTGTGTTTAGGTACTGAGAAAAGCGATAAGTGGAAGTAAAATAGCACTTTCCAGGATACCTTCTACGTGTAGACTTTCCCATAGATCTGTGATAATGTCCTTTATAACTTACGATCCGCGGCCATTCGGATTAACATGAATTAATTAATTGAAAGAAAAAGTTGACTTAGAATTATTTCACTGCACATACATGTGCGTATCTACTTATCACGCTCTTTCTAAAATCTGATCAAATATGATTTGAGTTCACGTACCATGGGAGTCCAAGTGAGTAAACTTTTCAGGGCTTCATTCTTTGGGGTAAACTGGCGGCAGAAGAGCTTTTGCGCTTGCATGGTTTTTGTGTTAAATGTGAACGTAAGGTTTATAAGAGTTTCAACCGAGTTCCCAAACCCATAACTACTCCGTAGAGTTCGATTTGTAAATATGATTCTGACCGAAGTTGATGATTTCCTTATTCCATCTACCATGAGAAAAATTATCATACTAATAATATCAGGCAGAGGTAATTCAGTAATATAGTATACAAGTGATACAGCTAAGAAAGATAAACATTGAACAGCCTGTGGATCACATTTTCTACATGAATCTGACATGACAAGCTGAACGGCTGAAAGGAGGGGATTCCAATATCATTTCTTGCTTTTGGGAACAGCTAGAAATTACGAAAAGCGTGAGCATATAAAACGGTCTTCAAAACGCATTAACATTACTTTTGAGCTTCAAGTTTTTTTTTTTTTATGTTGGAGATTGTTCGACGCGCGGCAATAAATTATGTTTTCTAAGGACGAGACGCGGCGATCAATATGGTTTTAATAAGAAACGGACAGACGACAGGCATCCCTTCAATTCATAGCAGGCAGTTTAAAGGCGTGTTCAGCGAATAATCTATAAAAACAAAGAGACGCATCGACGTACGTATATCCGAAAGCAACATATTCCCGGGAAGCGCGCGACAAAGGCCGAGTCACGAGAAGCGCGCCGGTCTGTAGAAACACTCGTTTCTGATGAACGGTAAGCCGATCGATTGATTCGTTTGTTGCGATGTAATTGGCACTAAAATGTATATTACGCGAGACATATTGAGAACAGTTTAATTGCAAATTCAGTGAATTCAACGCTCAAATAGATTCTTAAACTTAATGATGTCTTTTTGGATTTAAATAATCTATACTTATAGAGTGTCAATTTTGTGACTGTGTGTGTGTGGAGGATAATCTCCAGAACCAACGCCTGTTTGAAAAATTCTTTTACCGTTTAAAAAGTACATTATTGTTCGATGGCAATTGACGAGATTTAATGTTATGAAAAAAAAAAATGTAAACTGAACGTTATTAAGTGATCGTGGTGGAATTCCAACCAATAGGTTAAGATTAGTAGATTCTTTAGGCGACCCCATAGTTTTTTTTTAGATAATATAAGTTAATGCTTGACAACAATACCCATAATATTAAGTGGTGATGAAGTCTAAGATGTTGAACGCACTAAATTATTTATATATATTATATTAAACCTCTCCTCTTGAAGACTCCCAAATCGTAAGTAGCCGGAAAAGCCGCAGCTTATTTCAACCCGGCCGAGTTCAATTTTTATGCGACAAGAAAAATGTTTATTCTCAGATCTTGGTTGGTTGTTTGCTCGTTTATTTCTAAATTTCCATCCCAGTTGGAGCACCGTGAGTACTACATTATGGGTCAGCAATAATTTACCCCGAAACCAAATCATCCACAGACGGAAGACTGGATAACATGTACAGTGACCTCCAAACTGACGACTTTTAACATAACGATTAAATAAAAATTACGACCTCGGAGAGTGTAACTGTACAAATAGTTACCCGGTTTTCAATATAATGTAACCTGACATGGTTTGGATTGTATTGCAAATTGTAATGTCCATTCTTTAGACAACACTAAACGTTTTAAAAATACCTACTTGCATCTTGTAATACAAAAAATATTTCATTTGAGCAATATCCATTTTTAAAGATAATGCCTTTTACTAAGAATTAAATAACTTATTGTCGAAGGTACACGCTTTTGCCCCGACTGAATACGTATGAGTTGGGATGAGTAGTTCTGCTTGGTTACCAGACACGGATATGAGTTGTAGTTATAATATTTCGTCATCGAGAATGGAGTAACTTTGAGTACATTGCCCGTTTCTTACATCGATAACAGAAACAAAGGCTCTACAACGACTGTACAAATTTCGATGTAACTTAAGTAACATATCGCCATAATATTTCAAAAGATATTACAAAGTAATAACACCAAAAATTTTGGAAACGTGTAGGATTCTCAGATATTTCTAAATATTTTGCTTCCGATGCAGTTAAAAAACTTGTTTATAAATATATATATTTAGCTTCTTATTATGTTCTGATGATTATGACTTACCATCAGATGATAAAAAAACATTAACGACCCGGATCTAGTCCGTAGAGACCCAACCTGCGTAACAAGGGGTTACGAGTTCGACGCCCGAGCGGATAGATCTACATTAGATTTGCGCCCTAATATTTAATTACAGTTGTTTAGGAATTTGCAAACATTTACAGCTTTGATATTTAATAATTAATTAATTTCAATCTCGTAAGTGCGCAAAACATAACCTTAGTTATTATGTATATTTTCTACGTTATAAATGGCTCTCGGTAACCTTTGTTTGGTCTGCGGTTTTTCGTTTGCTTGTGACATAATCACATGTTAATGCAATTTACGGCACACTGAATTCTAGAGTTAAGGTGGGTGAGTATTTTTTGTATTTATAAAGCGAGACGATTTATATTTAAAATATATTGCAGATCAACGTATGTCTTGGCCAACAGTGCCAACTGAGGAGCGGCCAGAAAAAGCAAAGGTTAAAGAGAACAACGCTAATTGGGTCGCGTTTTCCCGAACAGTATTTACGAAACGGCGGAATACGCGGAGAGGCCACTTAAGTTGCATTTATACAGCGACCGCTGGTGCTTTATGAGCGAGCGTTCCGTACAAAAACGCATAAATATTTCGAGGAACCGTCGACGCATCCGCCACGGACTTCTGGAGATAGCATCTAATTAAAAACCGGTCAAGTGTGAATTGTCTTCACGTGCCACGCACGGGAGCCGGTGTCGGTAATCGTCTCGGCGCTTTGCGCGTTTGGCTAAATGTCGCGCTGTTGTCGTGATGGAAAACAATACCTAACGAAAGTCCAGTGCAAGATTCGTGTAAGTCATGGTTTCCGCACACAAAAATACTGTGACAACCAATATGCGACGTAAAACAATGGCTGTCATTAATAACTTAGACAAACTGTACTTAACAGATGCCCAACTGTACGTATGCAGCTACCGCATTCAACATTATTCGAATGTAATATTCGATCATAATAATAATTTTGAGGTAATGTTAAAAAAAAAAAGTTTATCGGTACATAACTCAAAATTCAAACGGTCCATCGGATCCTTTTTCAAAACCACGTTTCGTACATGTAATGAAAGTTTATTTAGACGCGTATAAAAACTAGTCTAATTTAAATTTCGTATCCACAATTGCGTGTTCGGGTGTCTCGACGGGTGGCGGTCGGTGGTCGGCGGCGGGCGGTGTGCGCGGCGGGTGATGCGATAGGGTGGTTTTTTTTACCACGCTATCAGTTCCGCCGGCACACGGGACGTTCTATTATCGTGTTACATTCTTCATTCGAAACGGTTTCGATATGTTTCTACCTTTGGTCACAGTTAAGACATCTGATAAGGCGACTTATTTCTATTTCAAAGAACAAATTTTTAAGTAGTGCATCCAAAGCAGGTTACCATGTAGAAAAATATAAAATTTTCAACGGTGTTTTTCATAACATTGAATTCGTCGCAGACGCCACGTCCAGACAGCGTCACGTTTCAATAAATCAGTGTTAATTAAAAAAAAAAAATAATATCACTAGTATGATTTATTAGCTATACTATTTAGTGACTATTTAATGTATTTTGTTCACTATGTTCAAATACAAAGCATAAATTTTGTAATGGTCACAAAGTAATTTAATATAATCTTATAACAAGGTTTTCGTTTCGAATGTAATATTCGCCATGAAGATTTCCTGTAGCAATTTCAAGACGAGGTACTAATAAACACTTGAACTTATTCAGTGCTAAGACTGACGAATGAGGTAGCTTAATATTTCATTGTACATTTACCTTAGCACCACTATATAATTACGTCACTCGGAAAAAGTGATAATTCAAGCACTTTGTTCTCAAATAACTTTTTGTGTGCAAACTAATTTTCATTAGTAATTAATTAATCACCAGAGTCGCTGTTCCTGTTCAATTTTAATGTTAATGACTAAGTCGAGAATGAATAGCGTTCACTAAGTAAGTGTGTTACCATCCAAGGCTGCGACGCCCCTTACCATCGAGTGGGACTGTCTTAAAGCCCTCACTTATAATTATTTAAAAAAATCCAGCGTAACATTTGAACAGACGTTTGCGGCACCTACACTTTATGAGTCACGAGGCTCTGTAAAGAACATTTCACACTGTTCGGTTTATACAGCAATGAATATAATGAGCAGCATGACATAAAATAGGCATGGTCAACTTTGATTAACTAATATGAACCTACATATCTTTTAGTAGAATGAACTGTCCGAGAACCTGTTCATGTTCCGTGATTGAGCTCCAGATGTTTTCGATATAAAAATATGATTTACTAATAGTTACCAATTCACCAACATTTACCGTTTAACATGAAAAATGACGAACTAATAAGTAAGAACTAGCTTATCCTGCAAGTGTCTATTAAAAAGCTTATGACCATTCGCGTGCAGATGACACACGTTCTTCTACTTAAATAATTGTATTTTAAAAAAGTGCTACCTATTTAGATTGTCTGTAAGAAGTTGTATTTAACGCGATATAAAACAATTGATGGGTGTGACGAGAACTGTATTTGTATGGTATATATTGGTAACATATAATAACCCGCCTATGTCAATTGCCCTCAACACTCCCAAAATTTGCGTAATTCACTACAACGATCCCCTTGACATCGACGAGGCGCAAGGACACGCCGCCACAGCACGCGGTGTGACGGTGCAAGGATGACACGCCTTTTATTTACGGTTCAAATGAAGCAAGCAACTCATTAGGAAAGATTATTTAAATTTATGCTTCAATACAATTTGGCGTCCGACTGATCATTATTATCGTCAGTTGAATCCTGCCGCGCAGTAATGTTGCTATAATTGAAATATCATACACAATAGAAGTTGCGTGAATTAGTTCCGTATTTTATAGATCTATTTAGGACTTATTGGGAAATTTAAGAACTCAACTTTATCAACCTTTTACCCCGAAACATCTTTCGAATCTTGTGAAGTTAATTTCTTAGGAGGGAATTAATAAAACGAGCTTCGCCGTTTTGGACGTCGTATTCTCCTTTAGCGTTCTTATATTTTAGTAGAATTACTTAATTTCGCAATTGCGTTTATGGTAAAGCTCAGGTGGTGCACTTGGGTTATTGACAAAAATTCAAGTTTTATTATAATTTACAAGTTTTATCCCCCAACACTCGCATGTGTAAATACTTCAAGAATTTAGCGAACTGATCGAATCGAATTCGCGGAGACAGGGTTTCAAACGTGTAAACAAAATAAATCCAATAATATACGAATATGTTCAGTTTCCAGTGAAAGTTTCCAGTTCATACAACGAATAGATAATATTTTCGCTTAGTTTTTTAATGTACGGACCTATGTTTAAAACTTAAAAAAAATTATTTGAGGACCGGGAATAATTCTTATAATGATTCTGTTCTGTCCATGTAGGACAGAGGAACATCTAAAGACAATCACTGAGTCGTCAAAATTATCGCGTGGACGATCACAAACACTTCCTAGCTTAAGTTAGGTTCAACCAAGTCACTGTAGCCGTGTTCGTGTGGAGTGATTTCGCGTAAGTATTACCTAGAGAGCATGACATCGACGCCACTCGCGACCACGACCACGACCACGTGGATACAGAAACAGACAGTGGGAAACACTCGATATCATTATCATTGTTACGTTATCAACACCTATTACAATGGCCCTTCTCGGAAGCTAGCGCGAGTGTACAATTATCGCCGCTTCCTCGAAGCGTCTCAGAGCGATCGTAATTATATGCGTACGGTCGGACGCCAGCGCCGTCCACCGCCGCGCGCGGCCACGGAAATAGATCGAGCACTTTTTGCTCGTTGGCGAACAATTTATATTTACACGCGGTTACTAGTGTGCGTGCTAATATTTGTGTGCGTGTGGGACGATCGAAAACGTAGCGAGTCTTGTTGTGAATGAACTAAGTCACGAGTTCATAGGCAGACTTAGCCACCGTGTTTTCCAGCTGCATTCACATGACACACGGCGTTCGTCGATTCCAATAGAACCGCGGCTGATCGACAATATATAGTACATTAGCAACTGGATACTAATCAATTTTAGTGAAAATCACAACCAGCAATGACTTCCATAAAAAATTTACGAAGCAAACGATTCAACCCACATTGCCTGTTGCCCGTGTTACACATATTCCTAGGTTCTTAAGTTAACCCTAAAAATAATCAGTTACATAATTCTTATCCTGCGTCATTTCTTTCATGTGGTAAAATTTTACAATTTTTTTTATAATAGATAGATTTTATAGTCGCATGTGTACATTTCCGGGAAGTTAAAGATATACATATACCTACACATTTCACACGGATATATACACGAATCAATTATAAGACAATTCTTCGTACAAACATTATAAATACCTAACTATTACTTAGTAGTCAATGGAATCACTACTGAGAATTAATGAAATTGCGACCGGATTTAGCGTCTGCACTCATATATTTAAGTCATGGGAAAAATGCAGTCCTATGGCGCCTATGCTGCAAAGTACTAACTTCAAATATACAGTTTATCTCACAAATCACAATTACAATTACATCTGCATTTCGTCTTCAAAAGGTTCAGCGTTCCTTTATGGGGCTTGGAGTTCGTTTTTACAATAAGATTCCTAAGTCGTTACGCGAGTTGCCCATTGGAACTTTTAAGCGTCGCATTAAAACACAACTTATAGGCAAGGGATATTATACTACAGATGAGTACATGAATGACAAGGATGCCTGGACAAAATTAGTGTCGAAACCAGTTCCGCAGAGGTTTAAACTTTAAACTTTTGTAATTACCATATGTTGTTTAAAAGATGTGTTGAGGAGTTTCTTTCGCCGTTTATTCTCCTCATTGTTAAAGCACCTTTTCGAAATGGTGGTAGAAGCAAAAAATGACGTTCATAAGTGTATTTACTAAATACCTATATGATTAAATGAATTTGAATTTGAAATCTATATACATACATCTATCTATACTTATACAATGACGAATGCAGTAGTAAAAACATTTGTATCAAAAATTATATTTCGTAAATTCAAAATATAACATAAAACTCGCTTTATGTTGGTCAAAGCTGATAATAAATTTTATTTTTAAGAATCAAAGTTGTTCATAATTATATTTATCGCAGCACCGAGTGGCTTATGTTACTTTGATGTAAGTAATCATTAATTCACAATTCGTTTAAAAGTGAACGATCGTTTTCACACACAAATTCAATTATCTGCTATCAACACTTGAGAACAATAATTAATACAAAAATGTGTGGCATAAACCGGAAAATGCGTTATAACGCGAAGTCCATCGACCATACCAACTATGGAGTTATCACTCCAGAGGATACTGTTTTCAGTTGACCGGATTTCAGCCGTCGCCATCAAACTCGTGTCAGCTTGCCGTTCAATAATCGGCAGATATTTTTTTAATACACCCGTAGATCTAATCGAGCTGCCAGTCTACACGATATTGAGTTCTATAGGCCTGGACATGACAAGTCTTCAAACGGTATCTGATGACATGAAAGGGTTAATTCATGGAATCTGGTAACAATGGACTACGATGATATAATTAGAAATTGTATTTTAAATTGTACAAACGTGTATAAACGTGAGAGACAAATTAGTCAAATATGCCGCTAACAAAACGTTCGTTTCGGTGCATATTTTCCGCAGGGTTCGAGGATATACATATATCAATAGATATATATCATGATATATATCCGATATATATCTGATATATATCAAATGTTTTTTTATGATATATATCAAATTTTATATTTTTGAGTAATTTTTGGCGTTTGTTACTGTATTTCTACTTCCCAAATGTAGATGGCGTTGGAGTAGAATTAAAACATACTGCCTAATATACACTACCGGTCAAAAGTTTGAGACCACTATAAAAAAATTAAGAAAACAAATAAAAGTCAACATATTTAAATCATTACGAAATACAGTTTTTATTTCCATGTTATACACAATATTTAAAATTAAAAAATTACGAATACAAAAGATAATACTAAATTACTAAAGAAAATACAAACAAGAGAGTTTACACAGACTTTTCATCAAAATATCCTCCTTTGCATTTTATTATTTGTTTTACCAATCTTAGCATGCGAGCAATTAACTTATTTATTGTCTCTTGCGAGATATTCTTCCAGCTGTCTTCTAAGGCATTCCACATGGCCTGCTGTGAAGAAGGACATTGTTCCCGAACGTTTCGGTCAAGTTCTTTCCACAAAACCTCTATGGGATTAATATCGGGACTTTGGGGTGGCCATGTCATGTTTTCCAACACTTTTTCTGACTGTTTCTCGTCTAAATAGCCCCTACATAATTTTGAACTATGCTTTGGATCATTATCTAGTTGGAAAATAAATCCTTTGCCGATTAACTTTAGTCCGGAGGGAATAGCATTTTTCTCCAAAATTACTTTATACTCCTCCTTTTTCATAATTCCTTTAATTTGGACCAGATTTCCAGTCCCATAGCCTGAGAAACAACCCCAGACCATAACAGATTCGCCACCATGCTTGACAGTCGGGACTACACACTGTGGCATCATCTTTTCTTCGGCGGAACGTCGAACGAAAATTCTTCTTTTTGAACCAAATATTTCAAATTTAGATTCGTCACTACAAAGTACTTTTTTGAAATCTTCTTCGGTCCAGTCTCGATGGGCTAGGGCCCACTGCAAACGTTTTTTCTTATTCTGCGGTTTTAGAAGAGGTTTTCGAACAGCAACGCGACCATACAACTTGGCGTCTCGCAATCGTCTTTTCACTGTAGACACTGACACAGGTTTTTCCCGAGATTTGTTGACTTCAACGCGGATTTCTGGGGCTGTTAGGCGTCTGTTTCGCTTGCTGGTTACCACAATAAATTTGTCTTCACTAGAAGTCGTAGCTCTTGGTCTCCCGGAGCGCGGACGATCTTGATTACTGCCAGTTTGATTGTACCGCACAATAGTGCGATGAACACAAGTCTTTGATAACTTGAATTGAGATGCAATCTCACGTTCAGATTTGCCTTCATTATGGAGAACAACGATGGCAGATCGCGTTTCGATACTAATTTCGCAAACTTTTCCCATTTTAGAGACGTCTTGACTGTAGGAATAACAAAATCAGACTAACAGCGGATATTCGTAGATAACCATGAAAATATCGGGTTAAAATAAACTTAAAAACATATTTTAAAAATATAGAACAATCGCATTGTAAGATGATGTAAGAAAAAACTAAGTGTCAGCTGCGGTAATGAGGTAATAAATTTTTTACAATCGATTATCGGACTAGCTCTTCTTCGGCTCACATTGCAGTTTGGAAACAATGCTGGTTTATGGCCCTTTCCTTGGCTTATATACAAAAGAATTAGCTTTTAGGCAATCTTTAAAAACAATAGAATATGCAGGTGTGCAGATTACTTTTTATCACCAATATTTTAAGAATATTTACTAATAACAAAAATCTTTTATCAGTGGTCTCAAACTTTTGACCGGTAGTGTAAGTTCTAATCCATAAATGGCAACACTTCTGCCGGTATTAATGCCGTCTGTCGTGTTAGAAAAATTTCTGTTTTTCAACACATACGCAAATAGTATACATAAATAATACAATAAAAAAATAATATGGCTTTCATACAAAATGAATAATTATATATCAAACTTTTAATATATATCATAAATATCCGATATTTTGATATTTATAATAAATATCGGATATTTTCGAACCCCGATTTTCCGCAGGGACCATATTGCTTTGATATTGACGTTAGCCTGAATTAATAATACGTGAGTTAAGTAATTTACGAGTCTTGGGTTGACGACTGAACCCGTGAGCCTGTAAATACTCTACTGGCCTTATTTATTGGGAAACTTGTATTTTGCACCCGGTCATCACTGCCTTGATGACCTCGAGGTTTCGGGCAAGCGGACGCGGTTACAAGTAATTTGTTATTTACTTACAAAATAAATCGATGACCGGTACTAAGGGTAAATCCTTATACAAATTACCTCTTTTTGCTAAGACTCAAATTATTTGCACAATCAGCCACATTTCATCGCATAATTCACTTGTCAGCGATAATATCCAAGTTATTCTGAGAAATCCGAAACTTAATTGTGTACCGGTTAAGAGGTACAACACAGGTAGGTAGGTAGGTACCTTTACCTTTAGTATATTATTTTGCTCATACTTAACCACAGTGAATTCGTAGTTCAAAGTCCCAAAGGACAAAGAATTTTCACGGTTTGTTTTTTAAAAAAGGATGCTAGCTAACCATAACCATAAAATCTTTCCATCATGTAGAAATATGGAACTAGCCTAGTAATTTCCAAAGAAGCGGACCTGCCGTCATTATGTCCTCCGTTGGTCAGCAAGGTGCACCACGAGCAAAGGAGTTTGGTTTCGGCTTAAGAATGAACCCCTAACACTTTCCTCAAACTGAAACGACCACAAAAACGGCCCATGGAGAAGAGAAAAGATAGCATTGCTCTAGTGACACAGCATAGATCGCATTGAATAGTAATGGACCAAAGATTCAACTGATCGCTTATTGGGTAGGATCAACAGTTCACAAATGTCATTATGCTATTAGCAGCCCAAGCTGACTGTGTAGTGCAGTTTTGTTCATGACAAATTGCCTCTATCGGACCACCTGAGAACCGGTTGCGCTCTACTTTGGGTATCCAAGGTACTCTTTTTTAAACTAGAGTGCAGACTCTTAGAATAAAGGATACTATATCATTACTTAACAATCGTGCATTATACATGTAAACCATTAATAATCTTTAAACATCGGCAACGGCGTCATTGCTGTTCTCATTGGAATGAATGAATGAATGAATGAATTCTATTATGTTCAGCACAATACATAAACGCATAAAGCAATATAAACGCAACCAAAACAGTCCTCACTGTATTTTAAAACCACCGCTAACACATTATTGTTTCGCTTAATGAATTACCTAACAACTAGCCACGTTACGCGCGTCCACTTAACTGGACCGTCGGTTGACGTGAATTATGCGCACGTTTCAAACGGCTTACTGCCTTATTCGTTACCAAGAATTACCATCCTTTTGCCGCCACTGAAACGACGAACATTAACTGTGACAACTGTCTCATTCGTGGATGTTTCTTTTATTCTTCTCCGAACAGAACGTCATATAATAACAAGTGTTGAATAAGGCATTCCAATTTTTTTTTTGCCAACTGTATTTTATATAACTACATAAAATATAGTAGTTTTTATGACGCGACCCAAATGAATAGTTTTGATCGATACGTAAAACAGTCAATTTTAATATTAGGCTTCGACATATACAAAAATACAAAACGAGTAATACGCAAAAAGTTTTCTGTATCAGTTACATGTATCTGACTATAATAATTGTGCCGATGTTAATGTTAACGTTGTTACCTCTTTGGCAAACGCACCCTATGGTAGGTAATACGAGTATTCCTTTTTCAAAACTAAAAATGTATGAAACCACAGACAACAGTGTAAGGTGACATCTTTATAATCATATCGACATCAGAAGAGTGCGACGAATTTATGATTGTTGGACAATGAGACAGTCTCGCTAGAAATGCAGAGTACCAAGTGGCTCTAAGTGATCTGCTACGAATGAAATGAAGCATCCTGCTGACTATGCTTTAAGATAGCTTTAAGAACACTCAATCAAACTTGACGGTATAAAACAAAATTTGTAATAAAAAAAAGATAGTTTTCAATACGTTTCTCATGATGAAGCAATTGAGGTAGTGGTCACTCGGGTTCTTTACGTGTTCATCTCGAATCTTACAGAACTTTACCGAAATTAAATGTAAATTTATTCCACTTTTGGTTAACCTTGTCTATTTAAGCAGTCGTGAGAAATGTGTTATCGTAATTCAAACAGTTTATACTTGTTATTTATGCTAGCAATTGATAATATAATTAAGTTAAAAAATTATTTTGTACGAACATCACTAACTAATTGTGTTTAATTTCTACATATCACAAAATGTATCATTATGCTATAACTTAACAAGTTATAAACTTATCATGTAACTGTTTTAACTCAAATTATTTAGATACGAACAACAAGGGACAGTTAAGTCGTCATTGCAAACCAATTTGTACAGTCATCATAACAAGGCACAAACAGCGTAAGCTATACATATTTTTACTGTTGTATTTTTTTTCTTAATAATTCTATTAATTAATCTCGAATACCTACACATTAATTACACATTGTAAATACTATACGTCAGTACAGTCAAACAGTAAAAAACAAAACTTTTAAACATTGAGAATAATATATTGTAACGAAACATACTTTACAGCATCAATAAATAATCTACAAATATAATATTTTCCTGGAAAGTTCATTCAATAACACGATCTCAAGATATGTATGTATGTATGTGCTCGTGTTGTGCAACTGAGGACGCGAGCGGGCTAGTGGCGCGGCGTTCTTCACGAAATAACTTTTCTTAGAATCACAGGCGCTATTAAAGTTTGAATTAATATTATAATAACGCTTTGGCACATACTAATTGGCGAGATCGGGAGCCATAAAATGCGAATCGAAAGCCGATAGCGGCGAGACCGCACCAAGGACGTTGCTTCACACTTCGCCCACATGCTGCTATATAAATGTAACCGCTAATAAAAACAGGTATCAATAAAGTTTATTGAATTCCGAGTAACACGAAATCGTTATTAGTTACGTTATAGGTTATTTATTCGTTTGAATTTAATAACAAGGAAAAATAAATAATAAAAATCCGATCTCCATAATATTGGTACTGGTAAGGCAACGCTTGACTTCCGATACCTCCAACGAATTGTGTTTGTGATCGTAATTAGTATTTGTAAATGTATCTGCATTATCTATATATTTGAGCAACTTATGATGTCATGTGTTAATAAGTTTTGTTTGTATTTCATTACTTCATATTGTATCCCTATTGAGTAGGAAAGTGTCCGATTCGATTTTGGCTTCAATCCATCATCGGCCTACTTCAGAGTCCTTGTCTATCCTCGTGACTGAGTAGTTTTGGGGTGTCTTTCACCACGCTGTTTCACTTTGGTTTGGTTGAAGCGTCTGTGATGTAAAAATAACCTGACCCAACGTCATATTGCGCCTTGCGAAAAACGGAACCTCTGTGGAAATTTCACGATTAGCGGTTATCCATCGAATAACTAATGGCAACCGCACTAACTCGCGGCCGAGCATTTGTGATTTACAAAAACCAGAGCTGAGAGCGTTTTGATTTTAAAAACACAGGAACTTTGTACTTAGAACCATTAAGTTCGTCTCATTAAGAACAGGGGGTGGTCATGAGTCCTTAAATTTCAGCCGCTGTTGTGTTAGCACCTAAGCCATTTGCTACTTGGTGTTTTCAATACAAAAAAACAGCCTTGACTGTGATGAATGTTCTGGAAAGTTATGCTAGAATGTAGTTTGACCCAGTTGGTGTAGTCGCAACAGCGCGCAAACTCGCCGAACAACCGGTTCTGCGTTTGACTCCCGAGTGATACGACCGCTGCGTGGATGCTTTCGTTTCAACTTGCAATCTTGGCCATGCCTTTTTTCACATTCACGCTTTAAACTATCAGTTGGCTTACTGCGGGGTTGGCTTATTACGCCCGGAGAACATTTCAACGCGCTGCTGCCTAATCATGGATTCAAGATCAAACCCAAATGTGGGCCTCAGATAATAATGACATTCAAAACGAGTGTAAGCTTAATGAAATAGTTTGAATATGACGATTTAAATTAACTGAAACGAGCTTTAAGTTTATTTGCGGTTAGGGAATTGTCACTTCTTATTAATGATTACATTATTGCGCTAGGCTGAGTGCAAATGCTATGCGATGGATTGTAAAATATAAGAGTTTTGTTATTTTTAATATTAACCTTCGTGGAGTGTAAAACAGAACAAAAAAGTACTTCAACGTTAAATTTACGGGTGAAAATCTAAAGATGCAGTTTTAATAATAGTTATCTATACTTACATGATAATGAATGAGAAAAGAAAAATTTTACGAGTTTATGAGAAAGGTAATCTCCAGCATAACGACACCTTTTTGAAAAAAGAAATTACCATTTGAAAGGTACATTATTCCGGATGTACATAGGTTATATATATCAGTCTGGGCTTTTTTAAAGTAGATATTATACATTAAGTTAGGACTTGCGAAACAACACTCTTTACTGCGCCCTTCATTGAATTTTATTCCGTAGAAAAAGAAATTTCGTCATCTTAAACTGACATACGGTAATTGAGGAAAAAATATGATATTTATAAATCGACAGGAGTGAATATTTTGAAGTATCCAAATGATTACCATGTATGTAATACATACATTCAACTACTGCTGCAACGCTCCCATGCGAACCGAGATTTGGAATACAGATGCTACGATCAATTTTATTAATAGAACACTTGAGTCTATCGAAACATCTGTGCAAACGAATTTGTAAATGCCTGATCGTGGTCATCTATTTCAAGATCAAATATCCAGAAACAACCCAAATGCAAAAAAAAAAACTAAATATCATCGCAGCCAGTGCAGCAAACTGCTGAACGTAACCATTAACCAAAATAACTAGAGACGGGTCTCTTCGAAATCGGTCTTAGATGTAAGGACCTAACGGCTGCAATTGAACGATTTGTCTGACCCCGACACTGTCCTTAACCGAACCATAATTTTTTTCTGCAAATTTAGTAAAGGTTGCGGCGCACCAGACCTAACGATTCATTATAACGTAAACCATCCACATGTTGTGGTTAGTAAATGAGCGTAAATAAATAGTATGTGTGATCAGTGATAAAATAAATCAACAATGTTATCTTATCGTCGTGTTTTAAGAATTTCTGACGTAAAAACGTGAAGCATCATCATTGAGTGCAAGAGCTATGACAAATATTCTACGTAATCTGGTTTGACTTGCGCGCGCATAAAGTACCGTTTGTCAGATTATTATAGGATAGTTAACGAAAATAAGCCTTACTGTATAGACTACATTCTCTTAGTATTTATTGACAAAGTGTACTCTGTAAATTATCTACATTCAGAAAAAAACTAAGTCTTAGCAGACCATTTCCTCTAATGGGATCTATGTATCTAATGGGATGAGATGATTGATACCTTTTATCTAATGGGATTTTTTTTAATATTCACTGTTACTATTTACTAAATAATTACACTAATCAAAGTCCAAAAGTAATGTAGATTCAGTATAAAAACTTTCAAAGTTGATACATCCTTTAGCTATGGTATCGGCTAACATTTCCGACGCTTGGTTGGTTACAAACGACTCCACTAATGCTAATTGGAGCCACGTCGTGAATTACACTCTCATCGTTCTCAATGACCAGGAGAAACCCGGTACTCTCCCGCCCTCTAACGGTTCGAGCCCAACTATAAAATTGAATTGCGAGTATGACGCGTTATATATCTATTATTTCCGTTTATCTATTTCGGGTAACATGTTTCTCGCAAAGTCATAAGACAATAACTCGTTAAGTAAAATATACATGGACATATTTAGAGGAACGCAAAAAAAAGGTAGACTAACACAAAACATTTTCTTATTTCGTACTGGCCATATTAGTATTAAGTAATTTGAATAAAGATTTGAATAGAATTTAACTTAGGTACGACTTTCATTTGTGTTTTTGACTACATATGTATCTATTAATTTCTTTGATATGTAGTGTAAGAAAATTTTGCAGGTTTTTGTTGTTTTTAACAAATTTGTCATCATGTTTGTTTTTTTTTTTTGACAAAATATAGTTACACTCAGTAATGAAGGGAACTTCATTTGTTAAGTTTGACTGATAATGCCGGATCTATGTTCTAAAGTAATGAAAATTAAATATTGGTATATCAGAGCTTGTTACAACTTACCTACTATAAGTAATTAAGTTTACTGCTTTTCGTTTGATTTTATTTTTCGTTGAGTCATTTTTTTTTGTTATATTCAAAATGTTCATTTAATTCATTAATTCTATTCAACAAATTTTGAAAGCTTACATTATACAAATAAATGTATTTTTGTATTCAACAAATTTTAAAACACAAATAAAAATAAATATATTTTGAAAGAAATTTGCCTCTTTTTTGGCGTTGCTCTAAATATGTACATGAGGGTACATTCAAGGTACCGTTTAAGTAAGCACTCCCGTTTGCGATACACATCATGAGACCAAGTTGCCAAAACCACTATATCGTTGTAATGGCGTAGGCGAAGAAATTCTCGCCCACGAATATGGACTTACGGAAAGGCCTGGTGCGAAAAACGGACGTTGTTTTTTATGGGCAGTCCAACTGGTTGTTACTACACCACCCAGATGTTGCCTGCACCGCCACAGTTGTTTCGAGCATTTGTTGTTTTGGTTTGAAGTGCGTTGGCGCATGTGATCAAAGACAATTAAATTGAATTCTATATTTAAATTTATTCATTAGAGACACACACGTAGCAAATTTGACATCAATCCATTCGTAACATATCTGTTATCGACCTTTAAAACAAAATGACGATTTTACAGAGCCGCAATGACATGTAATTCCCTTAAGTAATGAATGTCTAAAAAAGTATTTTAACTTATGCCTGTAATAATAAAGGTGTGGGAAACTTCAAAGAAATAAAAAAAATCGCGTATTTCAAAAAATCTACGTATTCCCGCCGGCAAGTGATAGAACATCTTCACTATTTTCAATTTCCGTATCAATAAAAAATACCAATTTGTACTTAATAACACTACGTTAACGAACTAATTCACAGCAATTACAGTAATCGAAAAACGTACACTTAAACTGGCAACAGATACAGGAAAAACGCGAACATAACTAGGTCCATGATCGACGTCAACATTCACAAACATTTAGAATTAACTTGAACATCAGTCGAGTTATGAAAGCCGCTATTGATATAACCAAGTAAATAACCGAATCTAGTATAAATAACTGGATTTTTAAGGAAGACATTTGAAAAAATAAAATATTTACCATTATCGGGAACAATTTAGATTTGAATTATTTATTTATAGTAACTAACGTATTAGAAAATTAACCTCGGAGCAATCTAGTAAAGTATGAACGTCAGAACGAGACCAAACTATTCGATGTGAAACGTAATTACTGACGAAATTCCTTGACTATCCACCAGCGACCTACGTGTAAAGGTATTGATTACAATCGTTAAGTAATCGTATAAATTAATAAGTAAGTAATAGATAAATAATATATTACAGAGGTTAAAATGACATCTCTATTACAGAGAACAGTGTGTATAAAGTCAGATAATTTATGTTTACAGTATGCGTCTTTGCAATCACAATGCCTAAGATCTGTTACGTCTAGTCCAGAGTTTGAGTCTTGAAAGGATTATACAGAAACTGACTTTAGCTTAGTCTGGTGTCCATTTTTTGTTAGATAATAATAATTATTATTACTATCACTAATTATTAACACCGAGAAAGTTATAATGATTTTGAAGATAGTGTACAATTACTAATAATAATCCCATCTGATATTAAGTGACGATTTAGTCTAGGATGGTAAGAGCATTAACTTAGAGAAAGCCTATTCAGTTTTCTTGAAGATTTTTTTTTTCTTAATACTTGTTTGGTATTTTTCCATCCATCAGCATTAGAAAGTCCAGTGTGGGACATAGGCCTCACCTAACTTGTGTCAATCTGAATGGTCCTGAGTCTTATAAATCCAGCGGATAACCGCTGTCATCTTCAGGTCGTCACTTCCTCTGGTCGGGGGCGTCCTTTCTTTCGTTTGCCACGACTTTGTTGGGTATAGGACAGTTAATTTATTAAGATTCATCCCATTTTGCGCAGTCTTTAGCATCTGCTCTTAGAGACTATGAATTGAATATTCATTACCCAATCGCTGATTGCTTACGTGATAACGTCCATCTTAGAATTAAATGGTTCTCATTTGTGCTACATTTATATGATTTTCTCATTTCAAAGAGTATTATGTAAATATGAAGAGAATGTTCATATCGTAATAAAAAATGTATCCGTTTCGCATTGTAATAACTTTCATGATCGAATTAGCTGTTTTATCCGGGTGGGCGGGACACGAACACGAAGTAATGGAACCTTACCTTAGTTGGTGTGTCGTTGGCG
>PDGT01000021.1:78271-99165 GCA_003671415.1 Megathymus violae
CGCCTGCCTGATGGCCGCCATAAGGTTGGCGTGAGCGTCACCAGCCACCGGCGCAGCGCTTGGCGATGGCTTCTCTCTGCGACAAATGTATTACAATGAGATTCTTGCAAAAACCTTTATAAAAAGTATGGCATTAGGTGGTGCAGAAACTTTGGTATTAAGCCGGTATTGTGCCCGTACCGTTACCTAAGCTCAAATAGAAAATAACTACAGCTATGCTAAGTGGAACTTAAGACCGAGACGTTGTTAATTTCTGCATCAGGTCCTATATATTATTCATGTATTGCCCGTCGGATTTAAACTATCGAAAACATAGAAATACATATCTACTGATAACATTGAAAGTTGTAGTAGGTAGAATTTTTATTCTATTAATCAAATAATCCATAATGGGAATTCATCACGAACATAATCAAAATCTATTGAAGATTAATGATCCGTTTCCACCGGGCATGCTTATCTAAATAATATTGAATAAGGTTCAAGCTAAATACACAGTTGAACACGGCAGGTATGTACGGCATGTATGTAGACTTCAGGCACTTGAGAACATCATGAAGAACTTTCCAATATACAAATTTCCTCATAACAACCATACCTCATAACAATACCAAATTACCTTTAATGTAATGTTTTATTTAGTCAATAATAAGGTATGTAATCCACGAATGTTATGGAGCTCCGTAACCGTAACCGAAACTATCGGATATCCGAAATAAAAATATATCCGAAACAGTCACCGATTTTTATAATTTCCATTATTGTAATACCAAATAATACCTAGACAGAAAGTCAAAATGTTACCTTTTAAATAGGTACATTTATATATATTTTTTGTTAACAAGTCTAAAATCATCTAATATCTATCACAAATTCATATCCGTAATCGTAACCGAAACCGGTAAAATATTATTCATATATCCGTGTCCGTATCCAAATCGGAAATTTCATATCCATAACATTTCTAATGTAAATAATTGAGTACAAAAAGCAATTAATTCAATAACTCGAAATAACATAAATGTAATCGCATCACATTTCTGCCACGCGTAACCTTGCAGGTCACGGAATGACTAACAGGGTTATTTTGATTGAAAACATCACCGAGATTATAACATAATAATCATGTAAAACCCAACATGATACTATTATTATGAACACGATGTAACGATTGGGAATAGATTGAAAAGCGCGGCACGTCCGTCCCCGTCTCAAAATAGTTGGAAATTAGTTACCACGTTAATAGAGAGAGTGCGGGGGGGGGAATAAACTTGTAGGGTGAAATGGAAATAAAAAGACTGGGAGAAAGAAGAGAGAGAAACAATTTTCTGCAATAATGGAATCTTTATAACCCACTATTAATTACTGGTTATTCTTAAGTATTCCATTAATGTCCCGTTATTACATAAGCATGGCTAAAATTCGTAGTTCCATTGAACCTTAATACAGCTCCATAATCAGATCAGCTCGAGGGTAACATACTCGATTATAGTAACGACAAAAGCACTACACACATTCAGCAAGTTTCACGTTTGTATAAAAATCACATCTGGATTGAATTCGGTTGTTTTGACTTCATTACAAAGTTATATCAAGGCGAGTTAATGAAGGCTTATTTGAATATGTGGCAGGCCGAACGAAAGCAACCGCGGCGCCTCGTGTGTAATCACCTCAAAACAACCAAGTACCAGCCGAGTGTCTGCGCGACCATTATTAACCTATGCGATACGCGAGTTAAACTCCCATTAACTTTTTTATGATGGAAACTAGCAAACCAACATGCAGTCCGGTTGGTGTGCAGCGACCGGCCCGCAGCCAGCGATTGACGTTTACAACACAAACACCTCTAGGTTGGTTTTAGCTTTTATAATAAATATTTTTAATAGGTATACCTAGGTACAGAGAATGAAAGGGTCTTATATTTAAAATAAGTCATTTATGGGTTGATAAATATTTTACTCTGTATTTTAAACTTTTCAAAATAAATATTTTTTCTAAAAATACCTTATGCTAACCTGGGCCGTCTTGGGATATGCCGG
Source organism: Megathymus violae (assembly GCA_003671415.1). Lineage (NCBI taxonomy): Eukaryota > Metazoa > Arthropoda > Insecta > Lepidoptera > Hesperiidae > Megathymus > Megathymus violae. Next base: position 80,311 of record PDGT01000021.1, read on the forward strand.
GGCCCTTGGGCAAATAAGCCCCATTGAATAGTAATAATTGATATTAATGACAATTTAAAATATTTTATAGACTAATATTAACAATAACAATGCGCTATAGACGACAAATAGAAAAAAATGAGTTCTTTTTTTCGAGTAAACGAACACGAACACCATACAGAGATATACTGGGTATATACATACAAACAAATACCCGCGTCCCGTTAACAAACATTTACCCCTTTTTTTATCGCTGGGAAATGCATTTACGCATTCCGCCGCGAGGAGGCGGCGGGTATGTGGGACTCGCTGGCATGCCAGAACGTACCAGAATACCCACTAAAACCCAGCGGGGCCCTCATCGTCTTAATGGGAGGCCACGGGATCGCTCGCGCATACAACCGTGACGCCCCGAAAATATTAACCCCTGACATAACCGTCTACCACAGCCGAGAATCTTACCTATACCTCTCAGTCGGCGAGGTCAGTATCTGAACTGCATGGTTGTATAATCAAAGACGTTGTTACGTGTGTGGTGGTGACTGGTGTACACGGTCTTTCGCCGGTCACCAGAAGAAAATTAAATTCCCGGCAAGTAAGAATCCAACAACAAGAAGTGCCATATCGGCCAAACCGTTGTTCGCCAAGTTATGATCTTTCACACATGCGATAATTTATTTGATATAGTTGAGAGTATCAGGAGTTACTTTGCGGAAATTCATTGTTATTAAATTAGTATTAATTTACTTTACAACAATCCGCAACCACAATGTATGATGGTATATACTTCTATACATGCATGAAACCCCCCTCCCTCCCACAAAGGAAAACATGCAATTATGATAAAAGTATATACCAATACACATACCGTCACCAACACGTGTTTCGCTCCGGAACAGAGCATCATCACGGTAGTACACTTTACGAGTGTTAACCGTAAAGACGTACTTTAGCAGGAGGGTGATGGCTACCAGGCTGGCTTCACGGAATGATAAGAATACCACTATTGATATCAATGACTTTATAATAATAGTGATAATATAATCCTTACGCGGAGCCCTACCACCCAGCAGGCTGGCTTCTGTCGCCTCTTACGGCACCCTTTTCTACCAGCATGGGATTGGGAGGAGTATTCTCGGTCGCCTCAATACGGCCAATATAAATTATATTTTCTAATATCATTTATTTACCATAATAACACTGAGACACTATTTATAAAATTCGACCGAGGTTTTAGCCACATTTCAGCAAAAAAGGTTCATCATTTCATTTAAAAATTCGTGATATAGTCTAAATTTTCTATAGCTTTCCTAATATCCCTAATTCCTAATAATAGGTACGCAATTCTGTGACATTACTGAACTAGCTATGTGGGCTATACAGCTGCAGGGTATACGCCCCTAATACTCGTGTTTTGATATAATTACAAAAGCGTATTTAGAAAACAAAGTAAAGGCGTGCGTGCATCCAACAGTATTGATTGTCAATTAGTATACAATGCTGTGAGTTCACTACACTAGCGTTTACGTTTACAATGTTAGCACACGATCGGCAATTGGAAAGTTCAGGTAGTTCAGTTAAAACTTCCCGTTGGTATAATCTTATACTAATAAAAGTTATGTCTTAAGGCAAAACGAGTGAATACGTATACAGTAGTTAAGTAACAAAGAATACCACGGTCAAGCGATACGCGCCATTGTTACGCGTTATTCCCCTCGGTTACGCGTTACAATACTGTACTGTAATTACGATGGTGCTCACGATAATATAATACTAAAGATGACAAATAATTATACAACAGAGATATGTCGGGAAAACCTTATGCTTGACGTTTTAATGTTCCAAGACCTCGCACCAGTCTTTAATGCGAGTCCGAGAATAAATAGGTCAAGTCGAATTAGTCCTTCTAAAATCAACCGTGAAATGTTACATACATATTTCGGTCGCAGTGTCGGACAACCAGAAGTAATGAACACATGTCGGTCAACGTTACAAATTATGAAACGCTTCAATAAAGGTATGATGACGAACGCGATTTTAAGCGCCACTCGCAACGATACACGCACGGTGCGGTGCACACATGAAAATATCTCTCAGAGAGTTGGCTGCCAGCCAGATCACCTGCGCTCATCGCGGTACTAGAGGCCGATAGAATCCGAACATAATACAATACGGACGAGTGCCGCGTAATAATCACTGTTTTAATATATAGGTCAAATTATAACGAACCCCGGCTACACTCTGAAACGCTTTACCCCGATTGAATTTTATTGTAACGTCCGTAACATCCGTCGACATAATACTAATATCAAATGTGACAGTTTGATTAAAATTTAATAATGATCAATTGTGCAGCGCTTTTCCGTTTTATTATGTTTAATGATACTCATAAAGCCATCGGAGACAATGCACGTAATGGTAAAATGTTTATTACAAATCATGTTTACTTAAGTAACACAAAATTTGAAATTGAGGCCATCAATAACAAATCTAAATATAACAAATAAGAGAAAAATTTAAACTGTATCAATCAACTCTAAATTAATATTGATTTCCATCTATCTACACAACATACCTCTTATACTAGTTACGGGGTTTATTTTTCGGTTCACTTCCTCAAGTATAATATTTACATTCATAAATAGTAAACGCGTCCGTCCAATTGTTATTCGTTTTTATCAGGCGTTTACTAAATTTTACCTCATACACATAAAGCTTCCTTTCGAATCTCTTTCTATTCGTAATAACTACATGAAAATTTGATAATCCTACTTCATTGGACGTAAACAGAGATTTCATTATAAATTTTAATATAACATTATCGACGCACACTTAATCCTTCGCAATAAAATTTACAATGACATTAGTAACAACCGTATAGAAATGTATTGCGCAGTTTAAAAAAAACTGTCGCATAAACAGACACTAACAAACAGGCATACTGTTTTATGATAAGTATGGTTTTTACATAAAACGGATAATGCACTGCAGGTATAAAACAACATTTAGATCCATAACATACCGCCGAGGCCATCAACTCAAACATGGGCTGGGAAACCCGCCTAATGATTGAACCCCGACCAGCGGGGTACTAATAGCTACTGAGATTAGTTTCCCTCCCCATTGTTTACCACAATATACCAGCCCGCTGTTGCGATCCTATCAACGAAACAGTAAATTAAACAAAAAAAAACTAATTATGATTAACATAATAGGCAATGTGGAGATGGAACAAAAAATGTTAGAAAATCTTCGTGAACTTTTTTATCGATATGCAAATACGCTCAAAGCAGGAGTTCAATACAGTCGCGTTTCCGATTCTAAACATATGAAACAAGCTCTTACTAGGATAGAAACCATAAACAAAATTTGTTGGCGAAATATTTCTTCAAGTTCAAAACCGTTCAAAACGAGTCAAAAAGGTAATCTAGAACAGCAATGCCTCCGCCCTAAAGCAAGTACATATGCTTCACGGCAGAATTAACAAACATTTAGTGCTTCGTCATAGATTAAATATAAATCAAGCATCTATCACATACCTTAGTCATTGGTTCAGTTATAAAAAATCATTTCAAAGTGCACCGCTAGACCTTACCTTCGGAAAATTTCATTCCTGCATCCAAGGTTGTTCTTAGGAATCTCTCACTAGTGAATATTGGGCATGTCACTTAATTAACAAAACTATGCGTAATGTTGGGAAGAGAGCAGTTCTATCATTTTAAGAAAACGACGCCACTAATGACCTTGGATGACCGCTCAACAAAACGATAAGTCAAAACGTGTAAATAGTGTCAGTAACCTTAAAGCGGGGGTCATCGAGATGGCAGCTAACACCAACCAACGGCCACACGGATGTCGTCGGTCTTGCGGTCACTGGTCACATCCTATCTCAGTACAATGAATTGTTGACCAATTGAAGCTCAGTTCGCCGGGAGAGTAAAATTTATGAACGATTAAGAAATCAAAATAAAACCGCTAACGGCTTCAAGGAAAATATTGCGCCTTAATTCGGTAAACATCCAATATTAGTCTTGATGGTGTATGAATATTTATAAAACACAAATTGATTTATCTCTCTTACTATGATAAAATATCACGTTTTATTAGCAAACTTGTTTCTGAATAGCTTTCGATTCTAAGGTATTTATCAAAATAATTTGGTTTGTTGTGTACATAACACTAGTCTAGTGCAATCTCTGTTAAAAGACATTGACAGTGAAGTTAAAAAAGAAAACTTTCGACATTACAACCAGCTCTCTACGGGCGTGTTTCTTAGAACGCACGCAGATCGTGACGGCATAGACGCCCGAAACAGAAATAGCACTTCGTGGGAAACCCAGTCACGGTAGGGGACACGTTTCCTTCCATTTCGTCGCTCTATTAAACTTTATTGCACCCAACTGAAAGCCAATGCCCTCTACAGTTTACGGCTAAGTGTTAAAAGCGATCGACTCTTGATTTTTGAAACGTTGCAGCATCGAATGTACACGACTTAACAGGAAATTCTGATTAATAACAATGTTTCACAATCGAATCGATTTTGTTAGTAAAAAAAGAGTGTTTATCGACGACAGAAATCAATGACAATTCAGGTTTCGATCACTGTGAAGTCAGCGACGATTATACTTGTCTTTGACAGCTGAGGGAAACTTCAACAAAATAGAATACACTAGAATAAGTCAGAAAAATGTTATTACGCATGAAGTTGGTTTTAAGACGAGCTTGGAATTCCTGTGTTCACACAATTCAACCCACGGACGATTCCGCGTAAACGTTATTCTGTTTCCTGAAGCTAAAAGCGAATCCGGGTTACTACTAATATAGGTACATTATATCCTTCAATTTTAATTTGCACTAGCAATCATTTGTAAAAAAAAATGTAATATTCTCTCTTCAACAACATTCCACAATTTTCATGGTTCAACACAACAATGGAGAATAATAATGAATAATATAATAACATTCATAAATGTTACAAAAAATTTACAATCAATTAAAAACAACTTACATTATATATTAAAATTTGAACAATTAACTGACAGGTTTCATAACCTATAAATTACAGTAGACTATAGTGCTTAATGGCACACACAAACACACACATGGAAAGAAGCAAATGAATATGGCTGCCGAAGAAATAATAAAATAATGATTGATGTTTATGATAACCAGTTGGTTAACCATGAGGTTTACCGGTATTATATGATAACTTTCAACAAGATTTGTCAAGACGTTGTTGAGTTATATAGACACTAGCGGCCCGCCTCGGCTTGGCACGGGTGTACTTTATCAATAGATTCCGCAGCTATGCGATAAAAGAAATTTTTAAGCAAATTTTTTTACACCTTGGTTCACGTTACTGAAGTTTTAGCAAGGATCCCTTGTTTTCTAGTAACAAATATAGCCTATGTTAATCAGGGATAACGTAGCATTCCAACGGTGAAAGAATTTTTAAAATCGGTTCAGTATTTTTTCAGTTTATTCTTTACAAACATACAAAAATACAAAGCCTTCCTCTATATAATATTAGTATAGAAGTATAGATAGACAGACAGACAGAAAAACATTAGATAATAGTAGATTTTTTTGTACCATGCAGGCAGGCTAGGAATTCCCGCGCGAACTTCTTCGTCGCCAACAGCTAGGTTGTCAGGGTGACACGTCATCTCAAAGTACGCGGTATTAACTGTGAACGGACACTTTGTTTACGCTCATTGTTGATTGATGTATTTTTAAATCGGTGTGCCGATAGTATTCTCAAGTTCTTCCTGCAAATGATTCATTTTAATATGAATTATCTAGCTTAAGTCATCACGAAAGTCTTATCTCAGAAATTATCTTGAAACAACAGTATGTTTATTAAAAATTAAAGAATTTTAATTAATATTAAAAATTAGAACGGTACATATACTTTATATATTTATACAAAGTATATACGTGTGTGTGTGTGTGTTTCTTGTGTCCATGTGTGTGTGAACTCTTCCTAAACGGCTGAACTGATTTTTATGAAGTTTTGTGTCTGAGATTAAGTTGATTCGAGAATGGTTTCGATTCACAATTGGACCCGGTAGGCTGGCACTGCGACCTGACTACTGGAATATATTGCAGAAAAAATTTCTGCTGGGCCATCTGGTTATAATATACAGTTGAATGGAAATATGTTGGCAATCCGTTAAGAGGATGTGGGGGAGATCATTTGTAACCAAATTACCTCTTCTGACCCCTATCCAAATATCAACCATTTTCGAATAAGTTAATATTTTATGTTTTTTTTTTTAAATGTGCGATATTCAACTTTGAAAATTGAAAAAAAAAATCACTAATGCATAAAATACGATTTTATTATTATTACCTGGTTGCTGACACTTAGATACGTAATAATCAACCATTACATGGTAAACAGTTCAGTTTTGGAATCAAAACTAATTTTTCAACTTGTTCAATACATACAATCAACTTTTAATTTCTAGTGTCTTATTTTATCACGTTAGATAGTTGAGCTGTTTTTAAAATGTTCTACAGATAAAGTTCTTGTGCGGTTTTTTTTGCGGAAATCGCCTATTATGATAGAAAACCTGATTGAAGTTTGAAAATTTAAAAGATGTATATCTAATAGCGTATATACCTACTGAGACCAAACTGAAGATACATACATATCTAAAAATCACGCGAAAAAAGGATACAAAAATACCGGCGTAAATTGAAAAAAAAGTAATGATTTCAGTAAATCGACCGCAAACACATACATATATATCGCACCTTTAGAATGAAAGTGACTTTACTCAAAATTCCTGAAATTCCAGATTTTACAATAAATTTCCTTAAAAAAATCTACTCTAAAACCCCATGGTGAAAAAGAGCCCGAATTATGAGTGAGAAAGGGAAAGAGGGATAACCTCATACATCAGTCTCTTTAAATTTACTCAAGACCATACATTTTTGAAAACTTTCTTCGTCGTTTCCCATAAATTGCAATTTGTGAGTTAAGTCCCTTTCATTCTAAGGGTGCGATATATAGTTCGTTAAAACTGTTTCAAAAAACGCAACGTCGTGAGGCGACAGACCATTCATTGTATTACAATATCTTGTACAAATACAACCGCGTCATACGCTATTAAAACACTAATTCGTTGTCGGAAACAGTTTTAAAAGGTTTTAGTAAGAGACTGACCGATAGAAATCTGTTGCTAACCTTATATACAAATAAAATACCGTACGTTCAAATAAAACATCATAAATACTAATAAAATGGTGTACTTTAAAATAAAATACTTTATTTTATTTATAAATCATTTCTCTCTTTCCTTTACTACATCGCAACGAAGCAGCGCGATGGCATAGACACGCCCTAGACTTAATCACGAGAAAAACCAACACAGTTCAGTGGTGCAATGGACTGAAGTCATTTAAGGTCTTTGTATTTTGAACTTATAGAAACAAGCAATACAAAGGAAAATATTTTATCTCAACGTTACTAACATACAATACCTACATTAAATGGAACATAAACTAATAATGAAACAACCAGCGTACAGCCGTTATAACCAGCGTACAGCCGTAATAACCAGTGTGCAGCCATAATAACCAGTGTACCGCCGTTATAACCAGCGTACAGCCGTTATAACCAGCGTACAGGCGTTATAACCAGCGTACAGCCATTATAACCAGTGTACAGCCGTTATAATCGTAACTTCCTTATAAAGATAACGTATACTGATAAAATTGCATGGCTCAAAACTTTATTATTTACTAGTAGCGCTAAGAAATAGTACCTACATTATTTTAAATTAATTTATAACTTTTTTATTTATGGACGTATTCAAACCAAACAGACAGTAAAAACAGTAAAGAAATCGGATAAACCGTTTCTGAGGTAAGCGCGAACAAACGCACAGACAAAACTTCTAAAAACTTGTTTTGTGGTCTATTGTGTTATAAAAGGCGCCTAAGAGTAGTTTTTTTTCATATATCCTTCAAGTACAGAAAGCGATCAGTTAGGAATTTTATTATATGTATAGATAGATATAGATATCTAAAGTCATGTGTTATTTATTCTAACAAAATTGACATGATTTTTTTGTGTTTCTGCATTTATTGTATGAATAGTGTGTGTGTATGCAAAGTGACATTACATACATTGTAACCGATCAACTGCAAACCTTACTTCTGAAGTAACTTTTTTTTAACTTAAATGATCGGTACGGGCACATTTGAATTTTCCCTTCCTATTATTTAGCTAGTCTACGCTTTATTGTAGAACAGTATTGTGTATTAAATTAGTTTCGGGAATTAGTATTCAAAGGTCAGTTCAAAGTCCAAGATAAATACTTTATTTATAATAACGGTTACCAACTCTAAATACTATCAAAACACAATAAAAAACCCTTTTTGTGTACATTAACATTACGTTCTCAATATGAAGAAAAAATAGCGCCGCTAAAACAGGAAAAATATGCATTGTTTGTTTTCAATTTTAAATATTAGCGGAATTAGTGGGCGGTGAGCGGCGTGCGGAGGCGGAGCTTGTCGCGATATTTTAGTTATTTTGACATACGTTTACGATCACATTTGTATTTTTAGCGTCTATAATAAACTGAATACAAATGAAATCTGACTAAGATTGATTTTTGTAACTGAACCGCAGAGGTAAAATGAGTTTATTCCGACATAAGAAATCGACAAACATATATTTTGACCTAATAGTAAAATTAAAATCTTTAAAGACTTAATAGGTGGTAAGATAGGGTTGTCGATTTAGGGCTACGATCGGTTCTCACCTAGATAAATAATTTATGCAACAGATAAAAGTATGTTGTCGTGTTTTTGATGTTTCTAACACGTGCTGGAGTATGTCAAAGCACCGCGTGACAGTTGTACTTGTGACAATTTAAGCCTATCAGAAAACGGAAGTCATGAAAAAACAAAACCTCAACTTAACTATGATACAACTAAAGTAACCTGATCAGGATGTTTGATCAAACCGCAAGTTTAGCCATTGTTTTTGCGTGTTTCAGTATAATTGTGGCCATTATTTACATCCTAAATTAAGTATTAACTATAATTAATTGCGAGCGACATGCACACTTCTGTTTTCAAATAAAAAAAAACACGAACTAAGATATAGACAAATTATACAACGTGCAATTACATTTTAATCTTTTATTGTGAGTTGGCGCGCACTTCAAAGAGTGTTTAATAAGTTGCCTCGAAAGATATCAACTTTTATTGGTTGCTATTTTTACAATTTGACGATTTATTTCGCCGTTCGTAACCTTTGATATCTATGTACGTGTTAGCAATGCGCTTATTGGATTAGTCTAGATGAGAACATTAAAAGATTTTCAAAAAGATATATTTATATTATCACAATTACTATGAATTTTAAATTATTTAGTCGCTATCAATAACCTGTTTATAGGACAAGTCCAGTAATATTTCTTGATTGTTACATGGTATTAACAAATCCTATCAACGACCTTAGAAATTCAGAGACCTGAGTTGGGCGTTCCATTCAACACGTCACTGGAGTGAAAAGTTACTCATGCCCTGAAGTGGAACGTTAATTGATTGTACCCAACAACTATACCAATTAAGATGTTATTCTTGTACCAGGTGTTCACACTTTGCTTACGCCAACTCATTTAATAAAACACAAGCACGCTAGAGATTAATCTTCTATCGTTCGACAGAACGTAATACGCGTAACTACAGTTTCCCAAAAGAGACTGAATCGCCGCAAACTCTATAGATTTACAAAAACGAAATGCAGAGACATACAGAGAAATAGCGAATGTCTATACTAATTACCGATTTAAAATGTAATAATCTCACACTATAAAATAAAACCTTTAACGGTTAAGCAGCGGCGTGCACAGGATTATGACACTGGGGATGCGGCGGAGTACTCGGTCACAAAAACTTTTTCTTTTATAGATTTTTAGCATAGTCACAGCCACGCGACGGATCTCTAAGTAACTCTCTAACCATGCCAACAGAACAAGTCTTAGACGTACTACTATTCATGTACATCTTCTACGGCAACGCAGACAAAACAGCGATCGATCGTCGCGGCGGAACAAATTCTAATAAGTAAAATAATAAGCTAAAATATTATGACTACTCCCCTAGTCAGCTTCAATGTCCACACGTCCAAGGTTCCGGCTACTTGAGATTACTATATCACCTAATCACCTATCACCTAACACAAACCTCACAATCAAATAACATTTAAAAAAAATCAACAAACGCACTAGTAAAAGCAAATCACTACAATTATTATAGAAACTCAGTAATAAACTGTTAAATGTACACACTTTCAAATGTTAAAATTAAAAATGTTTTAAGAAAACCATAAATGTACTGGCGCAAACAAAATAGTACACAATGCTTATCACATGAAAAAAGCAAAATGGCCTCCCGCGAAACACAAAACATTAGATATCTGTCTATTATTTTTATTCCGTAGCCTGCCGCTGGAGTCGCGGCTTTCGATATTTATGGGTGTGTGCGTTGCGAACTGTGCACGGACACCTAAATTACTTCACACATGCGAACATATCTACTGCCGAAGGCCGTGGCAGGAGTTCGTAGATTAGGTACATTATTTTGCAGCGCCGCTTGCTTGTCGCCAAACGTCTAGCAAACATAATGTTTGTATGCTTGCAAATAGGTGTTATTTATAAAATATTAGGCGTTTTTAAGTTGTTATATTTTGTTTACTCATTTATTTACTATTAATTAAAGTCATCTAAAACGTACGAACGTTTTATTAAAATATCTGTGAATGGCAAGTAAAGCACTGCATTTCTACCTACAAGGAGCGCACGCCCCTGCAGTTAAGTGATGTCATAAAGATGCGGCATGCAAAGTTTTTGAGCCAAAGTCTCTATCGTTTATTTATAAGTTAGTCGATGTGAAAATCGTTAATGGACGTAGAAGGTTTATACGTTTGAACATTGTTCAAATACCACGTAGTACGCTATTAGACATTATCGTATTTGTAATCGTAACGTCTAGAGATCATTGATAAAACCTTTATCTTGGAATACTTTACATAAGATGTTTTAGGTGCTCACGCTAAAGGTCGGAGGAGTCACGATCTCTTCGCCTCACTCTACCACATGTGGTGACTCGGTCAATGAATTCGATGTTTTACGAAGCTTATTAATTAACAACATTGTTTCAGTGATACGCTTTAGAATTCTGACAACTGAACTAGTCGTTGTCAGTTTTCTTCACGCTTTTTTCTTTTACACTTGGTGTGAAAATTTTGACAAAATTAAAATCCCGAAAAATAGAAAAAAAAAACTAATTAATTTCCGACCACCACCAGTGGGTACACGAGTATTAATCACCATCCAAAACTAGAATGTAAAAACTCATTTACACCCTATATTAGCAACGTAACGAAGCTGTAGGTACCTACGCATAAACCATTCAAACAATCAATAATTGTAATTGATATAGAGGCCAAAATAAATTGTTATGTCGACTTCGAAACCAACAAGCGGAAAACTCCCAACGGATATATGCTACCCGAAAATGGGGAGTACTTGTCAAAAAACACTGACCAAGTGTTCAGGTGTGGTTGAAAACACGATTAGTAAACTAAGACCGGTAGTGGCAGTCAACAAGCCTAAGCCAAATTTATATTTTTATAGTAAGAGGCGGCAACCGGGCTCTCGTCCACCTGTTGGAGATTAGTCAAGTCGCTCTTACACACGTAACATTAGATACGTAGACAGATGCGTTTCAGACTAAGAAGGAAACGGTAAAGCTGCTTGTCAATTCGCTCTCCAATATTTCAAACAATACGTGAATACGATAAAAATTCACTAGTAATAAATGTATGAAAAAATAAATTTCAATTCGGGATTCGACATTACATCGATTTAAATTACTTTCTTATCTATCTCAGACCAAGAACTAGCTTTTATCACTGGCCTGAAACTGTAACGTAAATGTTTACGATAATACAGGCATCAAATTGCCAGGCCCTATCAAATGACCTTTATCAGTGACAGCAATAGTACCCGTGCGTAATGTCGTCAATTGACGGGGCATCGAGTGGAGTCAACAACGAGATAATTTATCACCCTTGTGTCATTGTCTCTTTGATCGACGTGATCCAAACAATAACGCTATCTATAAATGCCTAAGATATTTTATTTAAAATGTATCATATCTATAATCTAAATATACATACAGTATAAAATATAAAATAAAATAAAGATAATGCGGTTTTATTACCTCTTATAGAATTGCTTTCATAAGCATATTTTACGCTTATGAAAGCGCTAACTCATAAACATATCGGAGGATGGAGGGATTTACTAGCTAATCAAGTTATAGATAAAAAAACAAATCTCACTAACGAAGAGTTACGAATCAAAGAGAAATAACAACATTGAGAAAAACGTAAATTATTGGACTCTTCGATTCAGTCGGATAATTTTCACATGAAGGGATGTCAGTGATATGGTGTTGTGTACTTACAATACGATAGCGTCAGCGTCAAGAGTCCATGCGTTCCGAGAGTTCAACCCGATACAGGGTTCAGGGGCCATAGACAATATAATATAAATTTTGCTATTGATAACAAAATACAAAAACATCAAAATGTATACAGTGAAATAAGTCATACATTCAAAATAATTTAATTATTTAGGTGTTTTGTAAATACACTTATGCACGCCATATTTTGCTTCTACTACCGTTTCGAAACTTACGTCATTCCGGTGTTTCTAATGCGGTCATTGTTGAAAATATGTTAAACTGTCCAGGCACCCTGAAACGGTACCATCGTCCACCTCACGCAACTGAACACCGAATTGAATTTTCTTCTAACTACTATGCACATTTCACTGCGTGTTACAGCACGGCTACGATTAACACAGCCTATAGTGTTTTTGTGTAAACTTTAGACTATAAAATATTGAAGCTTTACGCAAAAGAATAAAAGACTATGGGCTAATACAATAATATAATTTGCCTCTTCACGTACATGTAAACTGTAGTACGCGTTTAAAAACAATAAAGCACTGTGTTGTAGTATTAAATTGTATGTTGTTAATATTATTGTAATTGTAAAATGAACGTAACAGATGGTCAATTGTTATGGGAAAATCTTATTTCATAGAGTAAAAATTATCCTTGGCATGCTTCTAATAGTCCTCTGATATTCCTACGCCAGCATTAAATAATCTGCTCATTCCTGAAGCCATTTAAAAGGAAATTAAGCTCTTTGCACAGAGAAACCTTATCTACATCGAGTATTATTGGGAAACCAGTAAAGTTTACAAGTACTCGTACCACGTGATGACTACGTTTATTCTGAGAATTAAATTGAACCGAGCTAAATTTGTAAATTATGATTTTAGGACTTCGAATGTAAAGGATATGGCCGATTTATTGCAATTAGAGTTTTTTAATTAAAACTTAAAAAGTATGTAGGTTACCTTTCCGTCGGTGAGCGTAGAGTACCAGAAAACATTACTCAATGTCGAGGCGGGGAGAGTCGAAATATTTTTACCGTGGAGGCGATCGTTTGAAAGCTGACACTAAAGCCGCTCAAAGAAAAGTGAAGTATATTAAAAAAAAAACTGAACGATCACTTTACAAATGACATTAATATTTAGTAAAAGCCCGCATGTTTACAGTTAGAAATTCTCGGAAAAAATCAATTAGCAATAGCAAATGTTACACGCGAGATTACTTCTGACGACGTTTTATTGCTCTTACTCAGAAGGCATAATAAACACCATATAATACAACCTGAAAAAAGATTTTGTATAATATATTGTCTATGTTTTTATTTTATCGTCTTTACTGTGTTACCCATAGTCATTATAGAAAACCACACGTTTATCATGTTTACATAATGAGCTTAGTTTTACAAGAAATCTCTGCTCAGATGTCTCGATACTGGCTCTTTCGTGTAGAATATTTAGTCATCAATATTACGTAATACAAATTGGTTAACTTAAAGAATAACAAAAAACACCACCTCTCATGTTATTTTTCCGACGAATAACGAATGACGACAGTGAAAACGAGTAAACATTTCAACTGAATGGGTACCAGTCGCTTTTAGAAAATCAAAAAGGCAAACGCTTTTCTCAGGTGGTCCCAATATGCTCTTGGCCTCTGACAAGGCGAGGCCTTGTATAAATTAATAAATGATGGTAAAATAAATGCTCAATAATAATTACAGTCCGCCGATATTAAATTCTGTTTCTAAAAAATCGCAACACTCCAGTAGTATGTAACACTCCGGCTATCTGACCTTATTAGGGTCTGCCATAAGCGTGCGCGCTATTGAAATTATGCTAATTCGTACCAAGGACGTCCGCAATAACAATTACATCAATGTTATCAATGACACTACTATTGAATAAAACAATTATTTACGCGAATCAACTTGTTGAGATCTATTTAAAGTTGTATTATATATTTTCTCGTCTACACCAGTTTTAAACCGTGGCTGTTGTATACGACACAATATTTTTCTTTGCTGTTGTCCATTTTCATACTCCATTTCTATACTTAGAATTAACAAAATATCTATTTAGGTTAAGCATTCTAAAGTTGTTCTCGCTGTTGTTTACTGTCCCACTTCGCTCAATTACTCCTCTTGCCTCCATCGCATCATGCTCCATTGTCGTTTGTGATGCCACATACTAATTTGCCGATTCTTGATATTTACTCATAAATACTGTATAGAAACGCAAAACCGAAGACCATTGCTTGCAATGTAAAGATTTATTGTAACGGCATACTGTTTTCCTATCATTGAATACCGATTCGGTACTAAATATCTTACGAATATTTTCCTGTAAATGAATTTTTGTGTAAACAACGTTCCGGATCTAACCGAAGTCGATTAAATTATTGAGCCATATCGATCGTCGTGGACATGATATTTTCTGGTTCACCGTAACTACGAAGCAAATATCAAGATGTCTAGAACACAGCACAATTAGTAGCAATTAAACCGATGTTAAAGTTTGATCCTGATTGTTACCGATGTTTCATTTGTATGTATTTTTTGTAACTCTATTATCGTTACTATGTTCAATGTCAACTTTTCATTAAAACTAAGCCAGAATAACATTTGTTACTTTTTAAGTGACTTCCAAAAGAGGAGAATGATTGCAATTTTTGTTTCCAGGACATCATCAGACTCTGGCAGGGTCAAAGATGGATTGGTTTTGCAATGTTGCAAAGCTCCTTGGGAGTTCTTGCCGCTTCTTCTTTGACCACACTCGGTAGGGATTTGTTGAAGCGATAACGCACATTGACTTTCAAAGTGTTTGTCAACCTCGGACCAACCTCGGATAAATTTATTTCCCTTATTAATACATTCAAATATATATTTAGTTTGGCACCAATTTCCAACAATTATCTCAAGTTTCTTTAAAATGAAGCGTCGACAAGAATTTGAACCGACGCAAAACCACGAATGAAAACGAGCTGAGACATAATCAAAGATGTCTTCCTCGGAATTAACGATCGCGTGACCAAGTCTCGCGCCGACTGATGGATCTGGGGCCTGTTGACCTTCCCGTAGATTCACATATATTCAAGGTCATCCTTCAGCATTGTCCTAGCGTGATAATAGACTTAATAAAACATGAATCTATAACATAACAAGCAAGTATTGATTTTTGTCATTGTCTTCTCAAAATACGTTTTATATAGGTATAGTATATTGAACGCCACTGTACCATACTGCAAAAATAATAATGTGTATAATAAATGAGCAAATTATTTTTTCATACAAACCCAACTAAACAACAACTATTCCGGCAGTATTGCGACGATATGGTAGTGGTAGGGTGGATCTAGGACAAACTTCGACCACAGCACGATGCAGTAATAATATAAAGGATTAAATGAGCTCAAGGATTCCGCCATTGCTTTGCTTCATTTTTAGTGTATGGTAACTTAAAGCGAAAAACAAAATCCTTATAAGATCAATGTGTAGTCCCTATAATTATGTGTTAAAAGTTTTATTCCGATAAATTTAATAGTTATTAATCAAAAATCGTAATGGTTCTAGTTTCTTTTCATGTATACAAAGTCAAATATTTTGACACAAATTCAGCCCTAACCGACAGCCAGCTTACTCGAGAATTATTCTTTATATTTGTTTTTATTTCTTGTACGAACCCTCCGAGGTGCGTATACGATAAGCACTTGACTAGTTTTTTTTATTCAAGACATTGGGAAATATGATATTCCAAACAGTGCACAAATGATCAACCTTTCGCAAACATTAAAATTCGTGTATATTCGTTCCATTATCATCATTTTGCGGCTTAAATAATACCTTAAATGGTAGAAATCAATATGAACGTTCCAAGAATATGTTATTGTGAGTGCAAATCCACAAAAGCAAATATTTAACATCTTTGGCAAGGACACATAGACACCTGCTACGTCATCCATGGCATCGCTACCGAGAAAAGTAAAATCAACAGTGAAAAATTAAACAAAGATACTTGCAACATCTGTTTACACGTATGGTGTAAATAGTTTTTGCTGAAATTATATTTATTTAACGCATATTCATAACTATTTTAATAACAAAACTTTAACATCGATCCTTCAAATTTATCTTTACAGACAACAGTGAGAGCTTGTAGTACAGTAGAACAAAGTAAAAGGGAGAAGAATGTATGTGACACAAATATTTATGTTTGGATTTTATTTTTTTGTCTCATAATATGTCAGCGCTACGCGCAACACGGCATGAGTATTTATTTAAAACAAGGAAGGACTGGAACAGCTTGGACGATTTTAAATATATTCAATTCACACCAGTAGTCACTGATGAGTTTTAATCATGCGTTTCCTATGAATTAAAGTTTCAACTTTATTAAGACGAGTATAAGAATTTGTGGTCAAAAGCCTACAGGGTAACCCACTACGTTTCTCCATTGGATTTATAGAACCCACGTAATCAACGCACGTATTGGAACTGCTCATGCCGCCCGTAGGTATACAATATGGATTCAGTCTTTTCCCACCACTTCGCTGAAGAAATTAAGGCACTAGCGGTCATCCATCAAAGTACAGGCAGAGTCCGCAGTTGCTTAGCACGATCGACCGCTAACGATAACACAGCTTATAATTTACATATACCAAACATATAACCGATATTTTGTATTTGGAAATTATACCAATTTATATTTAATTGATAATAATTTATATGTAAATTATAAAATGAATATAACTGCGTTACACAGAAATATCATCCACATTTTAATCAGATAAGAAAGTAAATGAAGTAAAATCGATAGGCGAGATAACGTATCTTTGTTCACAGAATTTCCTCTTTATCTACGGTCAATGCCACTTGTCTAGTCACGAAGGGAAACTCATTTATAAAGAAAAGATAAAACTCGTTTTTACAACAAAATTATTTAAGGAAAAGACTTCAACAACTGAAACAATAGTTTAAAAAATAATGTTTAAAAAATTTTGTGTGACGTAACAGCGACCTATATGTGATAGGTATATCACATACCTATTATTCGATGGACATGAATTCGCGAAGTTAGTGAGAATAAGAGGCTATAATATATATTATATTGTAATCGATTCTGGACGGAAAAACTTATTCGATTTTGTTATAAATAATAATAAACGGTTACCCAGCGTGCACTGACATCACATACACCCGTGACCATAAAACAACATTAATCTTTCACACAAATGTCTGCCCTGGTCGACGATCGAACGTCGAACCTTTCACTCGGCAGGTAGTGTCACTAACAAATGGCCTACGGGCTCATCATTACTGGGGCGGATATGAGCGGATAATGAAATGAAAATAGTATTTTAATGCTCATTTATATTTGTCATGTACGCAGCTAAATAAGCTCTTATTTCCCGTAAATGTAAACCGGCAAATATAAACTTATACCTATACAAGCTTTAATTTTATGACTAGTGAACCGTCCTCGTTACAATTCAGAAAAACTAAGCCTTACGCTTAGCAAGATCACCTGCATTGTTTTAGATTAATTTATAACTTTTTTATTTATGGACGGATTGTAATAAAACGAACTATATATATATAAAGTAATGCTTAGTGAAATACATTAATGAAAACCATAACGAAATCGGATGAGCCGTTTCTGAGATTAGCGGGCACAAACGCACAGACAAAACGACATAAGTTACTAGCAGCTCCTGCTTTGGGTTCTATTGCGTTAATTAAGCTCTCCAATAATAGTTTATCTCATATATCCTGCATGTACAAAAAGCGATCAGTCAACATTTGATTATATAAATAGATTCAAAACTTACATTTTGTGTAAGTACTCACGATTTTTATATTCCATTCCATACTACTACGAGTATTTCGATCCAATCGTGACCGTGAACCATGAAGGTGTTAATAACATAACTTTATATGGACATCGTACGTTATATTAATAAAGCGTGTAATATAGCTGGGCCGCGGGTCGTTCTGCTTTCTCAGTGCAGGCTACGAGTAGTACCAATTATGTTGCAGTTAGTAGCCAGTGAATGTCTGTGGAGGCAAAGGTGTGACGAGGTCACGGTCGTGCGTGTCAGCAGAACTAGAAACGACTTTCGGAAGTGGAATTCTAGTATGTGTATATATGTAACTAAAAAGTGGTTACTAAAGTACTGACCTACGTACTCCTATATAAAAGATAATTTTGTTTATACCAATTTATTTATTTATATAGGTCGCCAACACTCTTAACACTAAAATATTCTACGTAATATAATACAGAGCAATTTCTTGGTAAGTGCTAGAGTAGTTATAGGCAACGACATCATGTAATAAACATCATCTTCATATACTATTAAAAATATTACAATTGAATTCATTATTAAATA
>PDGT01000021.1:101761-126542 GCA_003671415.1 Megathymus violae
GCGGGATCGGCATCGAAGGCGCCGCTGAGATCACAACGGACGCAGCGATAGGCGCATCGGGGATGTCTGGCAACGAGACCGGCGGCTCGGGCTTCACGTCAGGCAACTCCTTCAAGTCCGGCAGGTCCGTGAACCCCACGTCGTGCAGCACCGTCCCAGGGGCCACGGGCGTGGTGGCCGCGGACGGCGCGATGGAGCCGTCGCCGATGACAGAATACTGCACATCGCCCGCTATGCCCGGCAAGTGCGGCAGGTCGAGCGGCATGTCGAGCTCGGGCACCTGTCACAAGCATAGACGGTGACACTGGAATACGATACGAGCTTTACCTGTGTACTGCACTAGATAATAATTATTATCTATTGTCTCACACATTGGCTTATATAATACCGGCTCGCACCGACTTCGGTCAGATTTAAAAATTAATTATACATACATATTACATATGTAATATTATACAAATTATGACCTATGTCCGTCTTAAACAATGGACAGTTAATGGTCCAAGAATTTTTCAAATATGTGCCGTGGTTCCAGCATATACACAAAACCACAAAATTTGCACTTTCTTTGTAATAAAACAATTTACAGTTTTCATGTTACCAAGACAGTGAGTCTTAAATAGGCTATATATCAATCTACCTATTTATCTATCTAGCTATGAACAATTAAAAAAAAACCTCGAAAGAAACATGGATATATAAACAATAAATTGACTTAAAGAATGTTAAAGTGTTACTAATATCAAAAAAACCAGCTCTATGTAAACACAATATTTATAAATCTATACAAATAATAGCTGGCACGGCAGAAGTTTTTCAGCAATAAATTCCCGGTACCCGATCGCAGTGCCCACGTACCGGGTCTAATTGTCAATCTGGACCATTCACGAATCAATTTAATCACACACAAAACTTAATAAAAATCAATGCGGCTGCATCAGGAGGAGTTTAGTGACATACGCATGGACAGAAGAAATATATTTATGAATATTATAAAGAGAGTGCGTATTTTGTGAGTTTGTGTGTATGCGGAGGGTAATCTCCGGACTACGGCAACTATTTGAAAAATTATTTAACCATTTGAAAGGCACATATTTTTGATGGATATATATCATATACCTACATTTACATGTAATTGTTCAACCCGAACAAAGTCGGGGCCCTCCGCTACTTATATATTACTTATATATAATAGCTAACCACAATGATATTCCGTCGCTGAACTTGCAAAATTCCATATGAGCATTAATTTTATTTTTTTAATTTTTGCATTTAAAATAATTCCCGTTTTATTATGAACTAGCAAACTGCTCTCGCTTTGCTTCGGGAACACTACGCCTTATGCTAAGAAATAGTACCTGCATTATTTAAATATATATTTTTTTTATTTATGGACGGCTTGCAACGATACAAACTTTAAATATTAAGTGATGCTCACTGCAATACATTAGAGAAAACCAGAACAAAATCGGTTAAGCCATTTCTGAGATTAGCGCGAACGAACTCACAGACAACCAGACAAAAATTCTAACAACTATTTTTTTGCGTTCTATTGCGTAAATACAGGCCCCTAATAATGTTTTTTTTATATATATCGTTCATGTACAGAAAGTGATCTATTAGAATTTTATTATATGTATAGAAGATATGTCAATAAAAACCTTTTTATAATACGCAAACTGAAAACGAGTTTAAATAATTCCATATGTTATGTTTTGTATATTATTTCGAAAATGCACATATGGAGTTAGAAGAGAGCAGCGACGATTCGTTAATTATATTACGATTAGTCTTAATTTAGGGGCGGGCTCGTATTGATCTACATAGATAACTTGCCCGCGTCCGGTTCCCGGCTACTTACGATGTGGGAGTCTTCAAGAGGAGAGTGAATAGGCTATTCATAAGTTAATGCATTCACCATCTTAGACTTCATCACCACTTACAATCAGGTGGGATTGTTGTCAAGCATTAACTTTTTTATGTAAAAAAAATAGGTCACTCTAATCGAGATGAAGTTAATAAATCAAAATATATCTACAAAATTGTATGTTGAAATTAAATCCTCAGCAGGAAATATAAAAAGTTATTTACCACTGATTAAAATCTATACAGATTTAAACATACAATACGCCAAATGTTGCATTTATTGGCACATTAGTAGGTTGGTAGGTAGGTACTGTAGAAACATATTAATATAGTCTAGGAAAGTTCCAGCATGTTAACAGTACTATTTTAAATAAAAAAACCTTACCAAGCCCATGCCTGGAGCATACATGTATTCGTCAATTTCTCTTTTCAAAATATTCCTCTTCATAATAGATGGGGGAGCATCTTCCAGCGAACTCTGGGTTTCCACGCTGCTATGCACTGTCGGTACATATGGTAATATTTTGCTATTCGTGTCCAGGTAAGGACTCTCGTCCGTGTTAAATATCAGAAGATCACCGACAGACGAGACGTTCTCAATAACAGCGTCCAAGTCGAAATCTTTTCCAGGCTTCATTTTCGATTCTGCCACTTTCACGTGAAAGAAATGTAATTTCTCCTAAGTAAACAAAAATACGCAATTAATATGTATCGAATTTTCAAGGAATTCAACCAATAAAGTGGTGAAGTTAAATATTTAATGAATACCTGAATCCCTTTTTCGATTGACGATCTCTGCGGTTTTCCAGTCATGGTAATTTTGTGTGGTCTGTGTTGGTATCCGTTTAAATCGAATATGGATTGATAGTGTTCGTGTACTATGGATGTAGGATATTTTGAACTCGAAAATATTTTTATCGCTTTTTGCATGCCCGATAGTTTTTCTACCTTCGTTTTAGATATTTCGATTCTTTCCATGAGTTTATTTGCTTTGTCCGTGTTCCGTTTGATTCTGCCCATTACTCGTGAAAATACGTCATCGACAATTCCATTGAGATTATCAAGAGTATTCGCGATTTGCAGCACAGTTTCTTCCATAGTAAGATCGCTAGGTATCAAGTTGACTTTGTAGATACCTTCCATTGTTGTTATCAATATTATTTGGCAGGATTTTCCTGAAACAACGAATCGGTGTTTACTTAACAACAATGCCTGTAGTTATTTTGATAAACAACTTCTTATCTATGTTTTTTTTTATTAAAAATATACATGGTCCATAACAATATTGCTATTACATTACGGCAACTAAGGTTTTGTGCGATCTGATGATGATAAAAATAGTTATTAAAAAATATCATAATAATTCCTTACCTACTAAGCTTCTTTTACATCACCTAAAATAAATTAATAAGGCACAAGATTTATCACTAGACGATATATTCCACGTGTTGTGTGAAATGTTTCATGTCCAACGTTTGATAATAGCACTCGATTAAGCTACTAAGTCTATTTACAAATCCGTCACTAAAAGTCTATATATATATCAATACACTATTATATACAATTGACTCAATTCTTAGAGGAAGTTCGCGTCGTCGAGTCAGCGAGAAACGAGTGTAAATTATCATTGACGGGGTCAGTGCTCCACGAGAACCGGCAATAAGCGTCAGGAGACATAGTAGGGTCCAATATTGCCGACTCTTCTGGGTGGTGTCCTCCTGATAACATGTTATTAATATGTTTGTTTATTACCACGTCCCCGGGACTCACGTAGCCGCTCGATGTAGGCTGTTTTAATGGCACAGTATTGCGTACTTGAGGTTTGAGACTAGGCAAGGTGTCCAACGACTGTAACTGAATATAGCTAGTATCCGCGCCGTGTTTAGCAGGCGTTGGCAAGGATGGCATCGTAGGCAAGCTGTCTGGACCCAAAACCTTTGTGGGTCCTAATTTAGGGAAATTCATCATTGACCTCGTTTGAGTTTCTTCAGGCATAACATATCCAGAAGAAGGCGTCGGTGGATTCGCCATCGGTGGTTGTATTACACCAGTTGTAAATATCGGTGGAGACAATGCCGCCATCACGTAACTAGATCCAGCAGTTTGAGAGGATGTAGTCGCTGGCGAGCTTTTAACGGGTCCAGGTGTTGACTGGACATAACCCGTTGTGGGATTAACCACCGGTTGAACATAACCACTTGCAGGATTTTTTGTAAAAGCTTTAGGAAAATATGGAGAGCTCGCCCGAGAACTCTCAGTGTCTACATTTGATGAAACTTTTTCCTGAATTGCATTTTTGTCATTAGTTGTCACTGGTTCTACTTCCAAGTGTAATGAAGAATTAGAGCCATCATCTGATGTAGACCCTTGTCTGTCTATGGGACCTCTTGAAGAATCAGATAGGGCTGTACTATCTGTATGATCACTAGCAGCACAAATATCATTCTTCTGTTTATTATCAGGAGTTGACAATATTGTGTTGCTGTTCGGCAATAACAGCATTTCATCAGATGATGGCTTTTCATCTTTATTATTTGGATTCCAACCTCCATAGGCATACTTTGATATATCTTTTTCTGGTATACCAAGTCCATTAGGCAACACAGGTTTAATATCCTCCATTTTTCTGTATTTCTTATATAGTTTTAATGAACCATAAACCAATACAATCATTGTAAAAATTCCCATAAATATTATAGTCATGGTCAAGCCTCCTCTGCTTGTACAGCCCATTGTAGTTGGAGGACTCCATTCACCAGGATACCTAGTTGAGGTATCATTTTTTGATCTTATTGGCAAAGTAACATTTCCAGTACCTATGACACCATGATTGTAATCTTCATCTAAATTTACAGCCCTCACCTGGTACTTTTCTGTTGAGACTACTCCTTCACAATGACCATAACGTAATGTAATAGATAACTCTGTAGTGTTCATAACTTCTATTGCTGTGTCATCTCTGATTCTTTGAATTTCATACAAATCTACTGTGCCGCCTGGTATCAATGGACGTTCCCATGACAGCATGTCAGGATTATTCATGATTACTGGTGATTTTAGAACACTAGGTGGGCCAATCTTCGTTCTAACAAATATCCCTGGAATTGGGCCTGGTTTTGAACACAAGCCTATTGGTATATTGCAAGCTCTTACATTAAGGGTATAGTTTGTAAACCCTGTTAGCCCTTTAAGAGTAACTTGTCTTCTCGATACATCAGTTCCTGAGACCTCATCTACATATAATTCTTTATCGTTGTTATATATAACATATTTACCAATGTTTCCATTTCTCTGAAGTGGGGGGTCCCATGAAATAACCAGAGAATCATTTGTCACATCAGAGACCCCAACATTAATAGGACTTGTTGGTGTGTCTTCTGTTGTAGTGATTACTGCAGTGGCATTTTCAATATTTTTTTGGCCATATGTTGTATTAATAGCTAAAGTAAATTGGTATGTTCTAAATGGGAGTAAATTATCTATAAGCACATCCATCTGCTTGGGATCGGATATAAATTTATATTTATTTTCATATGATTTATCACAGAAGCTACTCGTCTGTACTATTGGGCAATAACTAATATTATACCCAGTAATTATTCCATCTTGAAGAGCACAGTCCATTCTCCACCTCAGATGAACAGATGATTTGCCAGGCACATCATACATTAGTTGAACTGGGAATTTATACATTACAAATCCATCTTTTGATATATCACACTTAGCCCACACCATACCACTAGTCTTAGTACCATTATTGGCCGATATAGCAAATTGATACCTAAATTCTCTAGGTAAATCAATAACATGGCTATTCTTCTTTGGATCCAGAACAGCAAAATCCATACGGCCTGAGCATATTTTAGTGGCATTATAGTGACACCAAAACAAGGTGTAATTGTCAATATTTTTGATTCCAACCCAAGATAATTCATAAGTTCCATTTTCATATGCTACTTTAGTGAATGACGTCAGGCCCAAAGCCTGTGTATCTTTTTTTGCTGGAATATATAGATGGCTACTATTTAGAGAAGAACCATTTGAATTGACAGACCAAACATTAACATCTAGAGCTTCAAAGGATACCTCTGCGATGACAAAGCTCAAACTCTTATTCTTATCTGGATAAATAATGGGAAAAGTTTTATTTCCTTGAGTTATAAGCACTTTGTATGTAAAATTTGCACCAGCTTCTTCATATTCCTCCAATTGCTTCCAGTACACATACACAATCCTTTTTTCAGCAAAGGTCCCCTGCTCAAAGGCTCCAGCTATCATATCAGGTGGTCTCCTTGGTCTCTCGCAAGCTGTATAAAAAACTATATAGCTGAAATCAGACCAATACTCACGCTTTACAGCTTTGTTTGATTTGATATATATTCGCACCTCATACTGCATATGTGCATAGGGCAAGTTGCTCAGCTGAAACTTGTATGTTTCATTCTTAGAGTGCAATGTTGAAGCATCCACCCTGTGAAAATATGTAGTGTTATCAATTTTTGCTATTTGATACTCAATTATATGTTCAACTCCATATGGAAGTAAGTCAACCATGTTATTAGGTATACACCAGGTAAGACCTACACTATGTGTTCCATTCTTGACAACTTTTAAATTGAAAGGAGGATCTGGTTTCACAATTGAATAATGGTCAATAGAAAAACTCTGATTATTACAGCCAAAAATATTACAAGCTACCAGGTAGAAGTTCTGAGTTGCCTCTTGTTGTCTGTATCTCGGTTTGCTGGTTGTATTCCAAATACAATATGCAATCTTTCTGCCATAGACTTCTTCTATTGTAGCAACACATGGTGGTTTGGCACGGCTACCCTCTATAACAAATGTTAGTGTATAATTAACTCGGGTGTATGTGACTGGATAGGTCCATGAACAGTTTAATATATCAAGATTTCTTGATATACAATTGAAGTCCATCACATTCGGTGGTTGTGTCTCCACAAGAACTCTATTTACACACACTTTTCCAGTTTTCTTGTTTCGACAATAATATGCACTCAGCTGTTTCTCTGGATTTTCAATATACAATCTTCTCGTTGTGTCGTTGATTCTCTCCGATTCGAGGTATCTACCGGAGAGCGTGAACTCGAGGTCGTCCGAGGTGTAACTCTCTGCTACACAAAATATTTCCAGCGGGTTCCCGTGTAGAACTGAGATCGTTCCAATCGGGTAGGTCGCTACAGTGATGTTTACACGTAAACATTCTGAAAATATGCACGGCAATCCAATGACACATTTGAATAGAACACACCAAATCCATGATCGTAGCTGCGGTCTCTTCCTCGAATCACTACAATTCGTTCGCTTGTTACGCGTATCTAAGCAATTGTTTTCCATCACTGACGAAAATGTCCTAACTGTTCATTGACGTCCACACCATAACGATACGTTATTTCTAAAGAAATAAGAGAACCGATAACACATTCCTTATTTTTTATCTTGCGAACTCAATGGCGCACTGTATTCCCAACACGATGACACAAGGCTGACTGACTAAGCTCCGCCAGCAAACGAAACTTTTATTTGTCTATCATGATCACTTTTATTCCTTAGTTAGAAAATGAATTATTTATTAGTGTACTGAAAGTACTGGACTAAAGTCTCAGAAGATACGTGAAAATGTATTACACTATAATTTGAGACTACTTACATAAAATAGAAATAAAAACTTTGAAGAGTCTGAAGTATTTCTAAGTAACGCCAACTTCACTTCAATTTTTAAGCTAGTGATGTGCTCAATTCAGTCGTCATCGTGTTGTAATCGAATAACACCGAATAGGCACGAATCAAAGGCAAAGAATACAAGTAAAAATAGATTATATTATATAATATTAATTGTTAATTGTAAAATAATAAAATAAGTAAGTGATAAAAAAAATGTGTTTATTTTTTTTCAAAACGCATCGAGAGCTTAGGCAATATGTAATAAAAAATTTGTAATAAGATAAATTCAAAATATGAAGATTTATAAAAACGAAAAATAAATTCGTTCAAGTTTAGCATTAAAGTACAGTTACATTTTGTAGTTAAAAGTGTAAAAAATATGGGGATTATCTTAATGACAACTAGATATCAAGCAAGTTAGCACTTTATCACAATTAATTACTTAAGCATTACAAGTAAAAAGGATTTTAAAAATGAATTATTATTAAAACTAATTTTTAGTAATTTTAAGTTCTTAGATATTACCATATGTGTCGTTAAATATCGAAAAAGTGTATGTTCATATTGCCAGGAGTGTTAGGAAACGCAACAAGACGACGCAGGTGTAGAAGATACAACATTTGTGATTTTTTTATATTATATATCTACATCTTTCTATGCGTTTATATATTATTTTTATTATTAATATTTATTCAACATTGGACATCATTCATATAACGCGTTATTATATTTTGACGCGTAAAAATTAGTCGACTTTTATCTAAAAAATCTACTCACTACAGTCTGATAAAACTTGTACATTATTCCGATACTTGTCTTTAAAATGTCAGTGTCAGTTTTAATTAAATTAATTCTTTGTCTTGTAAATATTTAAATTTTGTATATTTTAAATGTAGTATTTTAAAAAAAAACTTCATATATCGAAAAAAAGACGTTTTACAGTTACAACTGAAAAACGCCTTTTTTTCGATATAGTTTCAGTTGTAACTGTAAAACGTCTTTTTTTCGATATATGAAGTTTTTTTTTTAAATACTACATTTACAATTTTAAAATAGATCGAAACTTTTATAGTATATACCCCAATAATAACATTCAATGGAAACTGTTAGAACGAAACACAATATCAAAATGTCTTTCGTCAAATTGAAACACAATAAACGATAAACTTTGTTTAAAATAAAGGAATTAAATGTCGCATCTATTTTTAATATAATCAAATATTCTTATAAAAACAATGAATTATATATTTCATAACTCTCTGTGTTCTACTAACATTAAAATTATTCATGTATTTTAGTAATAATCTTAATATCATATTTTAAAAGTAATCATGATAATGATAAATTCAATAATAGGTTTACAATTTACTAAGTAATATTAATACTGAAGTTTTTATTATAGAATAATATTAAATATATTAGAGACTAGATAACAAAATACATTTTATTAATATAGTACTCTGACCTCTAGTATTACTGGTACTAGTAATAATCAATGATACATGAAATATAATTTGTTCTTGGTTTGAATTTAAGTAAACAGGTTAATTAGGTAAGTGTACAATATTTGTATACATAAAGATTTTTATACAATATTATATTTAGCGGAAATATTTCCATAAATAAATGGAAATAATGTTGCCATTGGCAGCACTATATATATAATTATATGCTTTTCGACAGTCACGGAATACATTTGTATGTCGACAGTTTTGACACTGACACTGACAGTAATATGTCATTTTTGATTTGTATTTAGCTGTTTGGATTTTGACGATTTATGTAATTTAAAATGAATTATTATATTATTGTGATTATCCTTTAAAGTGATTTTATATAAATATGCTGGCTTTAATCAAATAATGGATGATAATAATCGGGATATACTTGGCTACTCAACAAGGGAGGCACTAATCAAACTTCGAAATGATATTCGAACAGTAGTAGAAGAACATAAACAGAAAAACTCTCTCAGGTATAATTTTGTTATTTACATAACAAAATGTTGCATACGCCTGTTTAAACAAACAAGGATTAAATTGATTTAAATAGCAGTTAAATAAAAATAGTCTATAAAAATGCATACATCCGTCATATAAAATTAATTTTAGTTAAAAGATGCAAAAAAGTGTTTTTTTTAAAAACTTAACCTTCCAACATAAAAGAAAACGTGAGCCTTTTTCCAGTGTTCACAGCATAATACATCAATTAATTTTAATAACTTATAATAGCCTGAACCCTTCTCGTTGTGAGAAGAGACCCTTGGCCAGTTGTGGACAATATGGGTTGTAATAATGAGATTTTTTATGTGTGTTAATATCTTATTGCTGAATAAACATGTGTCGTTCAATCAAAAACAAACTTTGACCCATTTAATTGATTTCTTTGTTCAATTGCAGTCATGGCATTATATGTAAATATTTTAGATAAATATCTAAGTTAAATTAAATTTTTCTCTGATCACAGATCATTATGTCACAGCTTTCACATGTTTTAGTAATGTAACATTGATATAGTGGTTTGTTTTGGCTAATATGTCCCTTAAACAACTAAATGACGAATAATCAACATCTTCCTTTCAAACTTTATTTCTATTATGAGTATATTATAATAGATATCTTACCAAGTGATATGGTTCATTGTCATTGATCAGAACCAATAGGACCGGAAAGCTCAACAGAATGCATGGTTCAATTTATCACACAATCATTTCAAATTTGTTTCACCTCATTTGTAATTGTATTAAACAAAAAAAATCATTTTTTCCATAATGACCATTCAATCACAGTTCTTAAGACACAGGTCTTTTGATTTGTTCATTCGAAAATCACAAATACCTATTGCTATACCAGTTCAAACAAATAGCTTTTGCTATATTCATTTTCATGAATAAACGGTACTGTATTGACATATAACATTTCAGATTTTGATATGCTGTTATTGTAACATTATAATAATGTTTCCATATTGTATAAATAAATTTATTTATTAACTAATTTGTTTTGTTTAATTTTTCAGATATGGAATCATACATCACATAATTTCATTCTCTTCTGAGAAAGTTCTGCTATCAGGTGTGGCCTATACAGTCACATTAATTAATATTGTTTGTTTGATAATAACATATTTCATAGGGGAAACCAAACAAGCTGGGCCTCACTTACTCTGGGAGGCATTTTTCCTATTTATTATATTGATAATTAATTTTTTGTTTGCTTTAAATGAAGAATATTTATATAGACATGAAATCTCTTATAGAATTACAAAGGTATTGGGTAAGTGTTTTGTAATTTTTTACTTTTTTCTAAAGGTGCTATAGTAAAGAAACAAATCTATTGTCTATCACTTATGTTTATTGAGGTGTTAATGACAATTAGATATGCAGTCCATGCATACAATGGTTCATTTATAAAATGTATATTAATTGGATTTCAAAGTATTTCATTGACATTGCAATAACTGGCACAGTTTCATACTTAATGTAAAAACAAATGTCTCACACATAGTAATAAAGATTTGTTATTATTATGATTGATTCTTGCTGTTCCAATATTCTTCAAATTAAAATTTAATGTTGCTAAACGCAACATATTTCAAAATTTTTCAAAGTAAGGTCATTGTCTAACAATATTTCTTTACTTCTGTTGTATTGTCATCTAACAAGTTAATTATATTGCTATGTTGGGACTTGCACACATTTGGCTGACACAAATGTGACTGTAACACCGTTGATGTTGTATATGTGCATGAATGACAGAGATCACTTACCATCACAGGGGTGGTGTGGTCCTTTGGCAGCTATAACTATAAAAAACTTGCACCTAAATTCATAAACCTTTAACTTTCTACTCTGGTTTTGCACCAACTAGACATAATTTTAATCAATTTCATTGTAATACTCTTTGACCCTTTTTTAACAGAAACTCTTGATGAAGCAATAGATAAGTCACTTTGGAAAGAAATCCACTATCCACACCTCTGTGCTCCATTTTCTCCATGTGTCATACTACAATGGACTTACCGCGATGGTAATATAAAATTAAATTAATAAAAAATATAAAATTATGTTGTTTAATTTATGGGTTAATAATTTAATTCATAAATTTAATGTTGCTGATAAAAAATAACCCATGTTTACCAAATTGTAATTTGGAACTTTTTATATTTTCTAAGTATATATTTGAAGTTCATAATAATCATAACCCAAAATGATAATTTCAATATGACGACCCCATAGCCCAGTTGATAGTGAACCTATCTGCCGAGCGAGGGGTCCCGGGTTCGATTCCCGGCCGGGGCAGACATTTATGTGACAGATAAATATTTGTTCTCGGGTCATGGGTGTTTGTGATGTCATATATGTGTATGTCCACGCCACCCGCGACACAGGGAATCCTAATGCGGGGGTGTGAGTGTGTTAACGTTAAATAATATATTTTAATATTGTTATGTATACTCAAGCCTCTATAGTGAATCTTCCCTGGGCATTGCTTGTGGAAGGAGATGTAATAGTATTGAGGCCAGGACAAGAGGTTCCAGGACATTGCCAGGGCCTGCAACCAGAAGACCCAGAGCTTTTTTTCGGACAAATATTTCAACCAACATCCCAAGTAGGTATAAATAAATTAATACTATCAAAATATAATTTTACTTCTGGTCTCAAGTATGCTTGTCAAATTGTTAATGATATTGAAATAACCCCATAGCAAATCTTATTTATTACTTTATTGTACACCTTAAAATAAAATAATTTGGGACGCGGGTATTATTTGCAAACGTAAGAACTATGGTTCTCCAAGCGAAACAAGTTGGTTACTAGTTATTACGACGGATGTTCAAATGTTCACAAAGTTATTGATCTATTATTCTACTTCCGTCGACCCCTAAGTTGGGAACTTTCGTTTTGTTACGATTTAGACAAACCGTGGAATTCTGAACATTTCCAGCGTCAGTTACTTTAATTGCAACGGTTGACATCTAAAAGCTGACAAGAATGATTACGTAGACATATTTATTTATGTTAGTATCATGTGTTGCTTTTCGCAGGTTAAAGAAAACCTTACAACGCCTCGCGTGCGCACTCCTCATCAGAACAAAGCGTACAGGATGAAAGAAACGCCTTATCTGAAGAATTTGAAACTTGCTTTGGAGCAGGCCACCACTAGACCTGTCACTGTATTCGAAAAACAGAGGTATTTGGTGAGTTTGTATCCCACCTCGTAACTTACTCGGTGTTCTGTTCTCATGTCCTGTATTTTACGTAACTAGATAGAAAGGATTCCACCGGCCTGGTTTAAGAAAACAATTTGACACCTTTTCTTCGTAATTGGCTATTAGTAATATGTCATTATAAATTGGTGTTTATATGTATGTCATCCGATTTACTTTAAAAAATAACTCCTGTGCATTTAAATGTTCATAAAGTTCTATATGTGTTTTCTCACTTCAACACCCACTGCTTGGGCTGTGCATTTTCTATTACTTAGTGTGGTAATTCTTTTATAGAACTTAAAACTTAAAACACGTCTTAATAAGTATAAATTAGTCTAATGCTATTAGATTTGCAAGTACAAAATAAATTCGTAATTTTCATTGTATTACATTTTTGGTTGCAGTGCACAGTAAAAATAATGGAAGGCATAGTATTGCCCCTTGTTATATCCCTGATGATGGTGGCCAGTTTTTTCCGCCATGTGTACCACCTGCCTGGCAAGACACACTGGACGGAGATATACTTCCTGCAGACTATCGCTGCGTCGCTGCCACTGCTGCAGATAGTGTTTCCCATTGCTTGGGTCACACTTAATTGCTATGGATTGGCTCGGTAAGGTCCTATGGTAGAAAAAGTTTTTGTATAGTTTTCTCCTTTACTTTGTATAAGTTAGCGGCTCACTACAATTCTTGCAGATGGTAAGCGGAAATGTAATTGTTATGTCACTGCCTTTACAAAGAATAGTATAAGTGAATTAATTTCGTTACTTTCTGGTGTGTTTTCAGTTTTAAATTGCTGTCAGAGACACGTCAAAAGTACGTCCGTCCGAAGTCGTGTTCAATATCGGAGGACGCGAGCGACCCGCTCATCCAAGCGCTCAGCGAGAACAATTTGAGACCGCAGAGCCTCAAGTCCTTGTTGAAAACCTTCTTCAACATTCTCACCGGTAGAGAGGATATGGTCACTAGGACCTCCAATATCGTCCATGTACTTGGATCGTTATCGGTAGGCAATCTGTAATTTATTTACCGGCATTTAACATTATTTATTATGCAACAACTGCAATAACACACACTGTTAACCAGAATTAACGCGTAGATAGATTATATTGTAACCGGCCCTTTGTCGCTATGATTTGAGGACGAATTTTGAAACTACGTTTTTAAATGCCTGCGTAGTAGGCTGTTTTTACGTAATTTGCAAGGTGTTTGTACATGTACAATTATTTTGACCGTAACAAATTTGACTTAATGTTATTAGGCGCTTTGCTGCGTGGACAAAAAGGGCATCCTATCGTGGCCGAATCCTACGGCGGAGAAGGTGTTTTTCCTGCGCAACTCTAGTCCCTCCTCGCAGCGTTCCAGCAAGACCAGTCTGGCCGGCTCCATGGGCCACCACAGCCAGACCACGCTGGACCAGGCGGCTGGCGACGGCAAGCAGAATCCGGAGCCTTCTACTATTGTTGAGGTAGGTTTTGCACTCAGGAGAGGATTAAGCGAATGAAAAAGATTAAGGAAGAATTGTGTCGTAATCATTCTATTTGTGTAGTGATAGTAGGTACATACGACACAGCTGGTGTTATACGATCACTCTCGCCATGGTTTCATACATCGAAATCGATGGTAAATGTGCTGTTGGAGATGTTTGCGTTTTATGATCAATGACAATGATTTTCAACGTAAACAATAAGCAATATTTATGTATTAAGTAAATTGTTAATTCAATAATTTCAATGATTCCCCAGAATAAAAAATAGCCACAATTTTGAATGAATTTTGTCGTATTTAAAATATTAACCAGGCTCGCAATCTGTTGGACATTTAAAGACGTTCAGTACCAGGTGAGCTACAGTGTCCGATTGTCAACAGGTGCTAGATCTGACACACGACCAGAACGCGCCGTTCCGCGTAGAGTTCGACGAGCAGCGCTGGCGCACGCACATCGCGCGCCTCAAGCCGCTGGGGCTGGCGGCACTACTCAACACGTGCGCGCCGGCGCCCAGACACACGTACGCGCACTT
Source organism: Megathymus violae (assembly GCA_003671415.1). Classification (NCBI taxonomy): domain Eukaryota; kingdom Metazoa; phylum Arthropoda; class Insecta; order Lepidoptera; family Hesperiidae; genus Megathymus; species Megathymus violae. Next base: position 116,542 of record PDGT01000021.1, read on the forward strand.
CTGCGCACATCTCACTTGTGAGGCTCAGAACAGGTACACTTGTCGACAAATGTGGGCGTTCCGATCTAGACGCTGGTTTTGCGTAACAAGCATTTAAGTTTATTACGAGGACCGATGTATGCGCGCACACTGTACATGCGGTAATGCAATTTTCAACTTGTAGCATGGTCACAACGGGACTGCGGCGGCGGTGAAAAACTTGACAGGCACTAATGACAGACGATCCTGTCAACTTTACGTCTACTTCGTTTTGCGTTCTTAGGTACCATATCACGACACACGACGTCCTCTAACCAAATTTCATGTAAATGGGTCGAAATATCGATTAGAAACAAAAATCAAGAGTACCCGTTGCAGTTAAACTGTTTAATATCCGCGATGATATAAGTTTAAAATCATAAGATATCTATTATGTTTTTAAAAATTATGTTGTACTTAATATGTATGTATGTATGGTGGGATCGTTCCAGCGAAGACCTGGTGCCGGTGACGAACCGACGGTGTCTGTGCGAGCTGGCCAAGCAGATAGGATTCACAGACGCCGTCGCCGACTCATACACGGTGCAGGAGTGTCTCGCCGTCTTCAGACATTTGGTGAGTGAGTGATGTGGGTGCTGGGATTTAATCCTGTATGAATTCTTTATGAATTATTTATATTGTTGCGTATAAGAAATTATTCATCGATTGCTTGATGAAAGAAAAGATTGTGAAGCAACTTGTATACCTCAGAATTCTCCATTGTTCTCACACACTTGGGCTTGGAAAGTTTATCAACTATCAAATTAGCAGGCTCGGTTGACTGTGGCATTAATTAACCTCGCTTATTCTGAAAGATCAGAATTACCTGGATGGTTTCAGGTTAAAATTCTATATTAGTATTATATTTCTATTGTACAGTATTGGTATTTAAATTGTCATGATGTTGACGGACTACCATATTTCTACTATTTTTGAAGTTACACTATTTTGGCACTGGCTTGTTTATTTATGCTAAGGGATAATTAGGTTCAACTTATCTAAAGTATTGTTGGTACGTGTGTGTGTGTGTGTGCGTGTGTCGTGAGCAGCAAGCGGACACGATCCGGCGCGAGACGCGGTTCGTGCGCTCACTGCACCTGAGCACGCGCGTCAAGGTGCCGCTGCCGCACATGCTGGCCGTGCTCGTGCGCGACCAGGCCAACCAGCTGCAGATGCTCTCGCAGGTGACGTCACTCACTACACGCGGCTCCATCGGTGGACGGTGATATCTGCTTATGTTAAAGTTGACGTATGTAAACAAATAAGAATTAATAATTGTGATACTGAAGATAGTTACGATGTACAAAGGTACTAATTATTAAAGTTGCACATTTTTGTGGCTCTGTTGACAAACTGTTATAAAATTCAAATAAATTATCTTCAGTCTTATTCCAATAATTCATTACGCATTATCGACTATAAAGCTTTTGGTTGATTAATTGTTTCAAGTAAATTAATTTTGAACTAGTTAAAGGCAGTTTTTCCAAATAGACCACGTATTGGGCCCGTTCTATTGAGTACGAGGATATAAATGAAACGAATTTAACAGATTTACGCGCTAATAACTGAGTGGTGTGGACGTCACCCGTCAACCGTCACGTGACCTGGTACGTTCACGTTGTCGCGACCACTAATTTGACAAACTTATGTCCAGTATAAGTCAATTATCACTTACTTCGATTAAAGAAAACATCCTGTGGAAAACCAATAGCTGACAGTTGTAACTGACAGTTCTACATAATGTTCTTAAAAGTGTGTTAAGTCTGCCAACCAGACAACAGCCTCGTGGTCCAGCGGTGGGATATAGATTGTCGTCATGAATGAATTCCTGGTCTATTGACCTAAACGACTGTATATCGTGTACATCGTGCGGACGCATGCATGGACTGACATTTTAAAATAATATTGTTCACGTGCTGGATTAGGGCACGGCCGACATAATCCTGGACTCGTGCGTTGACTACTGGAACGGACACGACCTGACGCCCATCTCGCCCGCTGACCGCAAGAAGATCATCGACTTCTACCAGCGCAACTCGCTCACCGCCTACTGCACCGCCTTCGCGTACAAGTATGCTGGTGCAGTTTTAATATTATACTCGTATTCACCTAGTGACCGAAATTCGACTATAATAATTCAGTAATTTTTCCAGAATATTTTTTTATTGAAATTAAATCTCGTCAATAGCTACCAACCAAAATCAATCGGTTGATAAACAGAGGAGATAAAGGGGTACAAAGTTTGCTCTTCACGTATTAATATATAGATTCATAATGCTGACTTTATTCAATGTGTACAGGTGGAATGCACTGAATAATTTTAGTTGTTAGTTGCATATAAATATATAAGATTACCTAATGAAACATTATTGCTGTTGATTTCACAAAAAGTTTGCCAGCTACAGTACGTCCGACCTGAGGGAGAGTTGTTTGTGCGCTGAAATAAATTGTTAACAGCTCCCGTACGCGGTACCCTAGTGTTGACAAATGCTTAACATTATGCACGGCACTTACTCTTTGCATAGAATGTAATGATCATGTTTATGTCGTATTTCGGCATTCGGGTCAACGCGCAGTCATCTGCCACATAAACGTCTGCCCCGGCCGGGAATCGAACTCGGGTCCCGTCGCTCGGCAGGTCACTAACACCCGAGTTACGTGATCGTTGAATAGAGTCCGACCGGTGACGGTACGGTTCTGATGGTGTGCAGGCCGCTGACGCGCGGTATAGCCCAGTCGCTGGCGGCGCTGTACCTCGAGCTGCCGGCCGACAGCCGCCAGCTGTACGCGCCGCGCTCGCTGCACTGGGCGGATTCGCCCGCACTACACTTTCACTCAACTGGTACGTACACGCGTACGACTTGTCCCGGCCGATGCGATCGATTGGAATTTAGTAAACAGTCATGCTATCTGATTCCAGTTTAATAGAAACTATGTCTTTGTGATTTTTTGGTCTGGAATATTTTATAGTGCATGTGTATTATAAGTGGCTCGCGAAAATCGTCGGTTCTGTTCTCTCCCAGACAACTTATTGGGCTCGTCTAGTGCATAAAGTAATTAAACAGGATATGGGTGCACCATTATAAAAAAAAAATGACTTCGTCAGAGGCCAGTAATATAATTATCAAGGTTATCGGAATAAGAATTTAGAATTAAATTTAATTTTTAAATATCATCACGAGTAAGTGTTATTCATTATTCATAAATTTAGTTAACCTTATATTTTTTATTTGTTTACTAGTAAATGCCCTCGTTTCGCTTCGGAAAAACTACCTTACGCTTAAAGATAGCATCTGCATTTTTCTGGGGTTTTCTTGTTCTGTAAATTAGGAATACATATAATAATTCATAACTTTTTTATTTATGGACGGATTGCAATGACACAAACTTTAAGTATTAAGCGATGCTTACTTTTTTTTTATTTTAATAACCGACAAACGAGCAGTCGATCCACCCATGGTAAGTGGTCACCGTCGCCCATGGACATCAACAAAACCAATGGTATCACTGATGCGTTGTCGGCCAGGAAATTAGAAGGTAAGAATGTACTGGCTCTCAAGCCCCCAGCCAGAACACGACGAGTCGTTTGGCGGCTGACTCAAGCAGGAGGGTGGTAGCTAGCCAGGCAGGCTTCACGGAAAGATAATAATACCACCAATAATATTAATGACTTAATAATAATACTGATAATATAATTCATACGCGAAGCCTTACCACCAAGCAGGCTGACTCCTGTCGCCTTTTACGACACCCTGATTTGTCAGCATGGGATTGGGGGGAGTATTCTAGGCCGCCCCAATACGGCACAAAATACATTAGTGAAAATCAGAACAAAATCCGTTTAGCCGTTTTTGAGATTAGCGGGAACAAACGCACAGACAAACTGAAATAAAAAACAGTAACCCTGTAGGTGAGAAATCGTTAGCAGGCGGTGACAATAAAACCCTACATGCACATTTATATATATAATAAAACAACAATATAATGGTTACAAATAGTTACTACTATATGTGTTTTATAAACATGCAGAGGCGGCGTCTTATTCCAGATTCGCTCCTGTTCAACGAAGTGACGGATGACGATGTAACCGATACTGATGGATTCTTCGACCTGCAGTGCAATCAGGTAACCCGATAGGAATAAAACTAAATATTTATATTGTTGCAAAGTTCCTGACCCTACGCCCTGTAGCTGGAGACCTCGGTGTATTATGTACAGATTATTGTGATGTTTTTAATTATGCAGTTTGCAGTATTATTAACGTCATGTTGATAAAAAAAAATGTAGTAAATGGAGTCCGTTGAAGTTTATTTTATATGGACTTGATGACTGGCAGATGGCGGAAGATTTAGTTGGATGTTTTTTTCTACGCTGATTCTGTGTGAAAACTGTAAGGAAATAAAACATATTTTTGTTACTCGGTTGTTATTAGACTTTAGAGCACGGCTATTCTATCCTATTCGATCCCTATGAATCCTAAAACATAGTCTCACGAGATACCAGTAGGGGATATAAAACCCTCGTTGTAAAAACATTGGTAGTCTAGTGGTTTAAACGTTGGCTCCCTGCACCCGACACGCGAGTTGTAATCCCGCACGAAGCTCTTAATTTTAACACACATTAAAAATTAATTATCACTCGCTTTGGTGAATGAAAACGTTGTGAAGAACCCTTCATACTTGGGTCCTCACAGTTGTGTGAAGTCTACCAACCCGCACTCGGCCAGCCTGACTGCATGTGGCCTCAAACCCTCTCAGTGTGAGAGTAGATCCCAACTCAGCAGTGGGACGATATGGGCTGTACCGATGCTGGTGATGAGACGTGTGTGTGTCGTCAGGTGTTCATCGGGATGGTGACGATGCAGTACCAGGCACAGAGCGACATGGTGGAGCTGATCGAGCGGCTGGAGCGCGCGTGCGTGCGATTCGTGCACTTCAGTAAGGAGAACGAGCTGCGGTCGCGCGTCTTCAGCGAGAAGATGGGCCTCGAGTCCGGCTGGAACTGCCACATCTCGCTGATGAGCGGCGGAGGCGACAGGTGACCGCGCCGCCGGGGAGGTCCCACTGACGTTTGACCGACACTCGTGCCACACTGAGGTTCCCTGTGCCGCGAATCGCAGTAACATACGCTATTTTTAATTCACGAATAACCAAAACTAGAATATAAGTCTTATGCACTTCATAAATATCAACAGGCTAATGACTAGGTCATTGGATAATTTGATGGTGCAGCCGCGATACAGGGAATCTAAATGCGGGGTATGAGTGTGAATGCATTTATTCAATTTTATTTTGTCTCCTGTCACTCAACACGATTAATCAATAAACGGTGATGCTACAAAACTATTATTGGGCACGTTTTTTTTAAAGTTCAGGGAGTGTAGACAGTGGAGATTTATATTAGCTAATGATGAAATTCGAAAACGAATGCCCATGCATACATTTATTGTTGAATTTCCTCACAGCTTTCATAAAATGTCTAAGCTCCCAACTTTGAAAAGTGATATCATCTTTCTTAAAAAAAGTTTGTTTTGGTAGCTTTGAAAATTAAAATTTTAATACAGCCTTTACATTAAAAGAAACAATAAATTATCCTTTGAATTTTTTNAAATATTAAATCGCTTTGGTATACACACGTGGGCCATGTATATTATTGCATTTTTATTTGTTAAAAAGGACATGTCACTTTTCAGTGATTGTTGGCAAATTGCATTTATAAAAAATCGTTACGTCATCCGCGACATGAACTAACACTGCACACAATTCTCCATTCCATTATGTTCACGCAAAGAAACCGGCTATTTCGTTGGACAACATTCAATCGAGTTTGTTATCGATCAAATCAAAATGAGCGAATGAACAAAGAAGTTTAAAAATATTAAAACAATGCAACAGCCGGTTTATCTTACCGCAAATAATTTTACTATCACAGTATGTGTTAATTAGTAAATTAATTTACAACATTCACTACGAGTTAATGTTGATGTCATTATACAACACATTAAGCGAAGCCGTGCGCTGAATGAAATCCTAATACTAAGAGATACATAAGACTAAAGAGCAAAGTAGTAATCAACACATACTGCGTTTTTAATTTTATATTTTAAAATATCAGTGTCGTACTTAGATGATGTTAATATTTAGATCTGTGAAAACTTTTTTACTTTTTAAAACATTTCACTTATTGTATTTTAAAACGATACAAACTTGAACAGATCTATTGTGCAATTTTTTTTTCATATAATTAATATTAAGATGATGTTCTTATAATTGTAATTTATGTTTGTTTGTTTTTCTAGATCGTATGAAAAGTGTGAGTGTTTTATCTGGTTAGTCTCGTCTCTTTCTATAGTATATTTATATCTTAAATTATCCGTAGACATGGCTATGCATTGAACATTATATTATCCTTAGTTCTCCCCGTATAACAACACTACTTCTGTTTCTCCAATTATATATGTTATAATTTATACATGTATAATTATAAATCTAATACAGCTTGTCCAATCGAGACTCGCCTTCTCAATCCCTTTTTTCCTAGCATGACAACAACAGTCGCAACTGGCAAGAATAAAATCATTGAATACATAAAACTGTTAAAACTTTCTGGTATTAAAATCTATGTACTCATAGTGGCCTCATATGATGACGTACTAATACATGTATATCTATATAACAGTATGTAATTAGACCGTCTAGTCGAATTAACTTCAACTCTTAAAGTGTACGCATAAAGAACAAATTACATATTAGATTTGAGCGACATCTGTAGCCAACTGGTACATTCACTGGAGTCGCCAAATCCTTTGCGTCAAAGTATTTTGATGACCACAAGTAAAACGTTACTATACAAACAGCTCTATATATATCCCGAATCGCCTTCTTCTACAGTTAGAATAAACCGTACAATGCTATTCACGCGCTTGTATGAACCTAGTGCAAGTATCGAACGTATATGTATTTTCGGAAATGGGTCTATTTTGGGCGCGATATTTTCATTGGAGGCAATTAATTTAAGCAACTTATACCAGTGTGTATGGACGATAATAAAATTGTAAGATTTGATTAGAGCAATGGCACGTTTGAATTACGATGTTTGGGAAACAAAAACAACGAAAAAGTTATTGAGCATGACAGGAAATATATTTTCAACATTTTGACAGCTATGACGACATTCGAAATTTTTTAAATGTATGCATAATTGTTAAATCGATTAAGTTATTTTACACAGAGATTTTTGAATTTCGTCATCTTTAAAAAAATAAATATCACCCAGGCCGTTGGTAAGGAACCATATCAAATATTTATCAATAGACTCCGTCCATGTTTACATTCATATATATGTACTTACATCTGTAAGGATTAAAAACGAGGTTAAATTTCTCGTTTTGAATTAGATACCACCTACGTTTAAGAGCCGAGTGAAAAAAATATTATCTCGACCATAGATACTGGTATAAGTCGAGAATTGTTTGGTCTGGGACATGCAGCTTTTTAATATGATAAATAATATTTTTAGTTTTGAATACGAGTATGATTAATGATCTGGGCCCCGACTGAGATTTTCGTGCAGAGCTGTTAAGCGTACCAAATTCTGTATTGCTTTCGCTTGAGCCTCCACACAGACAATAATATGTTCAAATTTTAAATGGAAACTGAAAACATGATGAAAAAGGTGCATGCCCAAGGACAAACGCTCGAGCTGTTCAAAAAGCTGATCAGCGGTGGCAGAGTCGTGTCGTGTACTCAAAAGTAACGGATAGAACTGACGTACGGTACGTTCTCGACAGTAGGGGGGGCTCGCCGGCGCCGGCCCGCGAGCGGCCGCACACCGCCACACAGATGCGGCCGCCGGACAAGTACGATGCGTTACACCATAGGTGCGTGACGAGCGAGCGCGCGAGTGATACGTCACCGGTTCATTCACTTTTGTCGGACTAGCGTTACCGAGTCTAAAATAGTTTGCGACATTATATGAATCATTTTGACTAGATTGACTTGACAAATATTTATGAATCCTTTGAGAATCGTTTTAGAAAATTGTTTGTAAATTATTTAGGTGTCGTTAAATCTGTTCAACTTCGAGCACCGACGTACCGTAGAGCATGTTTAAGTAGCAAGACCGGCTTTTAACTTGACTTTTGCGCGGTACACATTCAAGCTGGGTTGGTAGCTGCGAGGGTGGCGTCGGAAATAAATTGTGGTGCAATTCGTTGGATCCGTGCGCGCATCCGTTGAAGTTGGACAGTGCTTAAAGCGAAAATCGTTAATTAATAATTATTATATAGATAACAATACTGTAATTGTAACGTTTGTGTGCTATTGTTAAGCAAGATTAAAGGCAAATCTTAATGTAAATCTACATATTATGTGACGTAACACTCATGTGCCTCTACTAATTTTTATTTTTTTGTTTTTGCTCGTTTATCGACCAATATCCAACTACTGGTTTTAATAGATGCTTACTAGTGCTTACAAATACATGGCGAATAAAAAAGTGTAAGATGCTCTGTGGTTCTTGAATATGATCAACAACTTATCAATATATATTTATTCGAGGTATTTAATCTAACAAATATGTAATATTTCATTCATCATAATGTTCATCGTCCTGAGCCACAGTGCATTTTGCAACCTTTTTGCTTTTTTTCTAATATATGCTCCTTATAGAAGAAAGTTTGATTTCAAAATTTTAAAGCTTGTTCTTCTTTCCTTGAGTTCAAACACGGCACAATCCACCAAGGACCACACACAGTAAAAGTAAGCTAATTATAATTACTTATAAACAATGGTAACATCTGCTCCAATATTTTAATGAAAATTTTAATTGCCAAAATACGATATAGTATATGTTTAGGACGTATCACAGCTAATGGACTGCATTTTGACTGCAACCTGCCACATACATTTTTATCTACAACTTTATTTTTAATTGCTTATAGACACCTAGATTGTACTGTTTTCCATAGAATATGACTAAAAAATATACTTAATTGTTTCCCATCAAAATATAGTTTCGTAACATGATGAGATTAGGGTAGTTTCACTTCAGACTTTGTTATACTGTTTAAATCTGCAATAGTAAATTCCATTAAGTATGACGCCAAGCAAGAATATTATTTAGCACCTCGGCACCAGAACAGAATATTGTAATAGCTGGCACTTAGTAAATTATAGTCCCATTTTATCATGACCCATAGGTTGTACAGTGAAGTCCATATAAATAGGTTTGCAGTCAAAATGACGGCCATACCGGTGGCGTGTATTGACCGTGACGTCATATTCGGTGTACGTGTGCAACAGCGGCAACATGGTGACGTCGAAGGCGCTGTCCACGTCGGCGCCGGGCGCCATTAACGTGGAGCACGCCACCGTGAAGTTCGACAACGAGATCAAGAAGGCGAGGCACTCCATGACCGCGCACAGCGGACTGAAGGTGTGTTGCAAACGTTGCTCGTACTTATTGTGTTGATAATACTTTATAAGATTTGTGATGTTGGGAAATTTAAAGTAAGACGACCCCGTAGCCCAGTTGGTAGTGACCCTGCCTGCCGAGTGTGGGGTCCCGGGTTCGATTCCCGGCCGGGGCAGATATTTATGTGACAGATAAATGTTTGTTCTCGGGTCATGGGTGTTTGTGATGTGATAGTTGTGTATGTCCATGCCACCCGCAACACAGGGAATCCTAGTGCGGGGGTGTGAGTGTGTAAACGTTTATTAATTATTTTATTATTATTTATAATTTTTCCGAAAAACTTAGAATTTTATTTGATATGTTTTGATTAATTTTACCTGAACGTTGTCTGACCAGTAGAAATAACCCTTACAAAATCACTTAATTTTTCACATTCTATCAGTATGTTCGTAAATTTTGAGCTATGTACGTAAGTTTCTTCACGATGTCCTTACACCAAAGATAGATAGATTAACTTCATATATATATATATATATATATATATATATATATATGTGTGTATATATATA
>PDGT01000021.1:126572-190072 GCA_003671415.1 Megathymus violae
CTTCGAAAACTAGACACGAGGAAACAGGAAACCGACCTCCATACTACAAACTCCAAACTATCGCTTCCGTTACTAAATATAAATGTCCTTGCTTGTGTTGCAGCTACAACGCAGTAGCATACCTACGTCCCACCCGTCGACGGATTCGCTGCTGGCGGATGGGGCGGAGTCGCCGCCGGATGCGTGCCGCTCGCTGTCATGCCTCACGGACTCCACCGACCACTCCGCCCCGCTGCACTTCGATATGAGCAATCGGGTCAGCAATAATACCAGTGCTACATTATCGACGATAAACTGTCTTTAGATGCGATATGCATGAGACAATAAAATTGCTTGTTTTCTTAATTCACATAGATTTAAGTTACTCGCATTCTAAATGGAAATTTAGATGTACCGTAGTTACATTCAGAATCCCAATGACTCGTATTCCATATTCAAATCGGTCGCCGCAGGCCAAACTGCCGCGCGGCATCGAGAACATCCGCCCGCACATCGAGCAGGTGGACAACGTGCCGCTGCTGGTGTCGCTGTTCACCGACTGCACCGCGAGCTCCGTGCACCGCATGATACAGATTATGCAGGTAAATGGATAGTTGTGCGACATTCACGACATCCAAATTCACATCGCGCGTACTACCTTTTCACCACTGGTAGTCTTTTCATTCCCTTCAGAGTGAAGCTTATTGTATTGTAAAGTTTCACTGCAAAAATGATAGGCGTACTGAGTTTGATTGCTAAGACGTATGACAATCTATGACAGCATGTCTCGATCTGCTCGTAGAGTTAGAAACTTATGATTTTCAACTTGCACGTGTTATGGCGCACATTATACGTTTTGACTGTAACGGGTACTCACGGTTTTTGTGTTTTTCATGGTGATCCTCGCCGTGACCATGATCCATGTAGTTGAGTAGAATTATCGACATTTCAGCTCTATCTGGAAATCGTACGAGACCGTTTAGCTGTGCATGCAGGATCACGTGCGATCACCTGTTAGTTGTGAAATAAATGTAATTTTTTCCCTGTGTACCCACACAGGACTACGGCGAGGTGGTGTGCGTGATGGGCTCGGCGGCCAACTGTCAGAACATGGAGATTTTCATGCAAGCGGACGCGAGGTGCGTATTGAGGGTCTCGTTACGTTTACTGGGACTCTATCGTATCACGTCCCATTTTAAGACGCGATTTCCATATTTTGACCCTGCATCCGACTTTAATAATTATTAAACCATCTTTTAAGTAATAATAAAGCAGTAAAAGCACGATGACCGACTTTATACATTACCCATATACTGTCACGAAGGTTCGGCAATAAGCAAAAAAAGACAAATCTGGAACAATAGAGGTGCCATAATGAATGGAGTACAGCATGATGTTATGTACACAGCCTAAGCTCGCTGAAAAAGAAAAAATTGTCTTTGAACGGTGTGACTACGTGAATAACATTTTAATATGATAAAAAAACAGTAGGTATATTTATTTACATCAAATGTTAAACTGCGTTGGATCGCTGGACGCCGGACAGATAAGCACGGTATACTTATGTACACACAGCATAGCGCTGGAGCCGCTGTACCCGGTGCTGTGTCAGAAGATGCCGCCGTACCAGGTGCCCGGCCACTGCGTCGGACCCGTCGACCTGGCGCGCACGCTCAACTCCGTGCCGTGCTCGTTGTCGGTGAGGGGGCGCCGGTTAAATTATGCCACCATCTTTAAAATCTTTATCTTTTTCATTTACAATGACAAATGTTCATTTTCAAATTGCATTTCATGACACGACGTCGTTTCAAAAATGATGAATTTATCACTTTTATTTCTCGATTATTGATCGACTAAAATTATTTTACGTAAACGAGAAGAGATACAAAGTTCATGGACTGCTTTCATAAAAACTATTAAATACACGAACATACAATCTAAATAAGTATGTCATATGTTTCCTACGATTTTAATTTCCTGTGGACTTGTGTCTTTTGGCAATCAACTTGCACGTTGAAAAACAAGAACAGTTCGTATTTAACTGTATTGTAAATTAAAAGGATGTATAAAGAAAACGTTTACAAGTGCAATAATAAAAAAACCATCCGTCGCTGAGCTACTGCGCGGGAAGGCGATGTGAACTTTTTATTTCTCACTACTACTACTTACGGTGCCTTTAAAACGTCCGTCACACAGTGGCACTCTATACATGTGAACCTAATTTAATCAAATTTTTCTGTCTTCTTCCCACGGATCATATAAACACTCCGGTAAAGTATTAGAAATTTCATAGTTTCATTCATAATACGATCATTCTGCGTCGTCACCGTGGGCTATGTTTTAACTTTGAACTGTGTACCAACTTTTCCACGCTGCTAATGAAGCTGAAAAATAAGTGGCAAACTCAGCCGGCGACCAACTATTGCAACTCTCAAGTACGTATCATCTTCGGTGTTTATTGTTCACGTAGTAATATTAAAATTTGTGACAACTAGAGACATCGTCCGTTCGGTGTGGTTTAAATATGGATGGCGATTGACAGCCTCACGGCAGAATAGGTAATCAGTACATAGTGTCAAGGCAACAGAGGGGGGGGCATGATGTTATTTTTTGTTATTGAAAATCTCGGTGCTGTTCAATTATACATCGGTAACATTAAAAAAACTAAGTACGCCAAAAAAATCGTTAAGTCATAGAAGTTATGAGCATTTTAAATTGTTGGTAAACAGAGATGATGTCATTGTGTAGTCATGTCTGAGACCGTGATAAAGAACTTCAGATCGCCTCGTCTGTTGTGTTTTGCGCTAGTCATGTTTCTTCTTTAAGAGCTATTTTTAAGGTTAAATTAAATTCAGTTCATATTTAAAAGTTTTAAGTATTAAAGGGTAGTCAACATCCCTAATAGGAACTACAGATTTTTCAATTTGGAATTTTAAGTAATTCTTAATATTTTTCTCCTTTTAACAGTAATGGGTACTCACGTTTTTTGCGTATTTCACCGATATTTCGACCCAGTTACATGGATCATGGTCACGGCGAGATTGCGGTGACAGGGAGCAACTTGACAGAACTGTCAAGGGAAGTGTCATGTTGAAATATCGCTAAAAAACGCAAAAATCGTGAGTACCCCTTATAGTTGAAATGTATAATGTCCACGATGATATAAGTTTAAAGTCTTATTTTTCTCATTATATATATCAATGTGCACACTGCATCCTAATCCATCTGATTATTTCGACCTGACATTACGTAGTTGATGCAAAAATCACCTAGTCTGGTATCTTTTCGATTCATCAATAAATTACATTCTATCGAGTGTAATTCGTGTGTAATGTGGTGCGGGCGGTTCCGCTAGATGGCGCGCGACGCGGACGTCTCGCTGTTCGCGCTGATCACGATGTCGCGCCACTACATGATGTGCATCTGGAACTGCACGCAGTTCTGGATTTGCAGCGCGTGCTTCATATCTCTAGTACAGGTAACGCCCGTGTGTTCACTGCGCTCATGCTATTTGTCAAAGTTGAATTCACCACGGACGAGCTGGGAAATAGATATGTTGGAGGTTTGAATAACCATGAATATCATCGTCTATTGTTCCACTGATATTTGTCGTTTATCGAGTATCTGTCTACAGTATACTTAGTGTAAGTATTCTGGCCCTCTTTGGGACTAATCTTGTGAAGATATTTATAAGTGAACGGCTAAAAGTATCGGGGGTCGTTTTCCCGACATCGACGGGAGACTGCATGCGCACTCATGACGCTCCGCCAGCGGCTCCCTACCGACGTGAGACCCTGCCAAAGCTGCAGTGTCTCATCAGAATCTTCACCGGCCGGTTAGTCAGCGAAAAATGTCGTCTGTTCACCCATTCCTTAAGTACTGGGCGAATTGCGATGACGGGTTCGCAGACCCGCTGCCGGTTCTTCATTTTTCCAACAGTACGTGCTCTGAACGGATATCTATCGCCTTTTGATCTCCACGGAGAGGCTATGCACGCCTAACGAAAGGCTGTCGCTAATTGCACACTGTCCGCGCTGACGAGATATTTTAGCTATTACTTATAGTTGTCCCTTACATTTCTATGATGTAGCCAATATGTAGAGGTCTCTTAATTTGTATGAGGCTGTTAACAAGTTGCGCACTTTTTATAGACCCCGTGGGCATTTATTCTTATTTGATGACACGGTAAAATACGTATATGTAATAGCAAAAATTCCAATTAAATCTGTACAGTTGCTTGCCCAGTGAGCACTTCAGAAGAATGCGTAACGAATTGTTAGTTCTCACGCACTCTCTCTAATGCATGTGTTACAATACGGCCCTGTTCAAAGTGCGATCCTGTACCGAGAACTGCATCGCGTCGCAACTTATCGAGTTACCGATCTATTGCAGTTCGCTCCTTTCTCACGTTATGTTTCATTCGCACAAGCACTTTTATCTAACTTCGAACAATCGTCACTCTTTAAAAAGTAATAAAAAATTAGTTTAAGAAATTTTGAGCTTCTTTGCATCTACCGACTGCAGACTTCATAATTCATGGTCCGTTTACTTCTCGTTGTTGTAGCCTCGATTAGAGCTGCTTGGGTAGATGTGACGTAATGTTATGCGACTCCTGACTTCATACAGTGGTGGTGTGATGTGTTGCGCGCGGCAGGTGGGCTCGCTGTACGCATTCCTCCCGCTGGCGCTGAGCGCGGGGCTCGCACTGTGGAGCGGCGCGGTGTGCGTGCCGCTGGTGAGTGCGGCGCTCGCGTTCGCGCCCGCGCACCCCGCCGTCATGCAGCGCGCCGCCACTCGCCCCGCCCGCCGCCCGGACGCGCTGGTGACGTATCCTTACCGACATGTTGTTCCTGACCGTATTTGTAGATATATTTCCATCGTTTCATTTAGTTTCATTTACATTACATTTAGTCAGGATGTAGTCTAATGTCTACATAGAATTTAGCCAGTTTATTGAAAGTTTCTCTGTATTAATAGTTGTAGTTTTTGTCAATGTTTTTAATTTCTAATTTAAATTAAATACACACAAATATTACTTTATTTTTTGTTTAGCTTATTCATACTTTTATTGTGAATGCATAATTATTTGCTCTTATTAATTAGCTAACTATGTGCACATCTTTACTAACATATTTAATACAGAAATTTATTGATATTTCGTGGTAGCTAAGTAGTTTTTTAATAAATGGTTTCTAAATTTACATATCAAATTATGATGATAAATTGTGGTGGTGCCTGAAATACTAGAAGTGTTTTTGTAGCTAACCACAATTTTGCAAAAATAAGCATTCGTTAATTCATTAATGAGTTATGTTTCCTACGATGTGTCTCCGATAGCTAACACATGTCAAATTAGGTATAAATATTACCTGCAGTACATGGAAATACCAAAATGGTAGTATTATATAAGTTTAACATGTAGCAATTGAACAAAAATTGTTACTATATTACCGATGTTTCACATATTCATCACACCTGTACATAGTACGTGCACTGTTGCACAGATGGCGCTGTTCGTGTTTTGGTGCTACGCGTGCAAGTTCCTGCCGGCGGCGGTGGGCGTGCTGGCGCTGTACGGGCTCACGCTGCGCAGCTTCTGCGAGCAGATCGCGCGCGCCTCCAACGCCACCTCGTGCTGGATCGTGTACCCCATTAACTTGCACAACCACACCGAGGTAGGAGTGCAATAAGTATAATATAACCGATAAGTGAAGTGTAATATACTATTATAATGGCAATTATTCCGGCAGTAATGACAACACAACTACGCACAATCAACTCACAATACGCGCGAACAAAGTGCGTCGTCCATTTTATAGTTGCATGTTCAAACACCTTGCAATAGATGGCGTCATCGTCTATTTATGTAAAGTTGCCAACACTTATTGTTGCAGTGCCATCTTGCGGAATCTTATAACCTCAGCTTTTCACTTGCTATTACGAGTTGATGATATATAACTTATCCTACTTCTAAATAACCGTTTTTTCTAAAGATACTGATGAAAAATGGATGAATATTCTATTTTATTAATTTCTCTTAAATATTTGTATGTATATATTCGTGTTACGGTCGTCGTGTCGATTAATAAGTATAATAATCTCGTTGTGCTCATTACCGCCCAGAACAGACACCACAGTAACCAAACAGGGTGGTAGGGTCTTTTAACTGCCTGTCTAGTTACCACCCTATCTACCACCTGGTTCTAGATTCAAGTGTGAAATATTTTTATATGTTTCCGTATAAACCATCGGTGGAAATATTATTTTATTTTATTAAAATGTAAAATTGAATGTGAAACGTGCAGTTGTTTGTTTCCCTACAAAATGAATAAATAAAGCGTTGTCCAGGTGGCCGACCTGTCGCAGAGGAGCTGGCACGGCTGGGGCGACGAGTTCTACGACGGGTTCTACCTGGCGCAGCACATCACGCTCGCGCTAGTCACCTTGCATTTAAGTGAGTCTTGTCAATATCTCGTAGCGTTTCTGTCCCACTCTTGACCAGTCGCTTACTTTGTAATTTTTATATATCTGTTTAAAAGTGTGCCGAGGAGTTACATTCACCGTTTCATATCAATATCAAGTACCACACCGAAACGGCGTGGAACCAAAAAATGACATGTATAAGTGTATTTACTAAATACCTAAATTGTGTGTGGGTTAACGCTTAGTTTTTTTTTAATTTGACACGAGGTAATTTTCAATACTTGACGTAGTGCTATATACTTATACATTACAGTGACACAACATCTTATTGTAATGTTTCTAGAAACTTTTCCCCAAGGAATTGCAACTGTGAATCGCGCTACTCATATAACCTGCTGATTCAGCTATTCGGTTCGGAGGGATTCCACAGGGCGGGAGTCACAGTTACATCTGTGGTTCTCGTAATGTGCCGCCTAACATTTTAAACAGTATCCAACTCGTCATGCGCATACGCATTTGTTAACTTAAACTTGTTGCTGAAGCCCCCAACGAACGCCCAGCCCCGAGGGTGGCGAGCGACTGCCTCCCTTCGATTTCTTGTGACGCTCCGTAGCAGGCGATAACACGGCAGTTGCCTCCCTACACGTGTAATGCATAATATGTAGGTATCATCGTTTTGTTCCAGTCGTGATTTCGTTGTCGTTCGTACACCGGCACTCGTCGATCTGGGAGCGAGGGTTCTGGTCGAACCGCGTGTGGTCCGTCACCGTTGTCGTTGTGTGAGTAATCATTCTGTGGTCGCCTAGTGGTCAAAATTTGATATATATATGTGTGTGTGTGTGTGTGTGTGTGTGTGTGTGTGTGTGTGTGTGTGAATGACATCCATACGACGAACGGCCAGTGTAGTTCGTAGTGATTCCACACAGATTTACAAGTTTGTTCTCGTGTCGCGAATGTTTATAATGTCTCATTTATGTACACCATGCCACCCGGAGCACTGGGAGTGCTAAGGGGGGGAATGTATAAGCGTTTATTTAATTTATTTACAATAAACTTGCTTTATAACTGCCTAATTTTGAAACCAAACCACGAGTGTTTTTATGATTGAATTTAATGATGAGATACATGGATTAATACAAACTTAACAAAGAGTAATCCGCACCGTGAAGCCTAATATAATATATTAACACGGCAGCGTCCTGCTGCAAGCGGCGTTCAGCGCGACAATGTTGCGCGGCTCGAGCGGCGCGGCGGGCGGAGCGTGGGGTGCGTGGCGCGTTCCTCCCGAGCTTGTCGCCGCGGCCGCCGGCTCGCTCATTCTCGTGTTCGCCATCAACGAACTCATCAAGTGGCAGGAGATAAAGTACGATCCCTTTCACGCAACATTTATCACACAATCTTAAGAAAGTTTGTTATGAAACGTCAGATGTCATTTTTGATTGTCATTTTCATTTCCCAATACAGTCCACAGTCCCAGGTCATTTTATATCAAGAATGTATAGGTTTTTCTAAGTGAATCCGCTTTACCATCTAAGGCTGCATCGCCACTTACAATCAGGTGGGAGGGCTTGACTTATAATAAGCAAAAAAAAAGTCTTATGGAACTCTATCTCGACTCTCATTCATGCATTGACAACAATACGTACGTAACTTATGATGGAGTCTGAGATCTTCAACACACTAACTTATAAAAGTTTATTCACTCTCTTCTTGAAGACTCCCCACATCATAAGCAGGCGGGACACCGACGCCGGCAAGCTATTCTAGTCTTTTGCAGCGCGCATAAACAAACCGCGGCGTAATTTGCTAAGATATCAATTTATATGAATGAGCGAACCCGGCACATGTTGTTCTACCCAAACATTGGCTTGCCTGCGATAAGTGAATTTAGCGAAAATAATCATATTCTCTGGATCGGATTAATCCGCTACCGTGTCCAAGTCCCTGGTTCTAAATACGCACTTAATAAACACAATAAATTTCATCATAATCATTTCATCCCCGCAGAAAGATTTCCATAATTGTAGACGTACAGAAAATGTTTATATATAAAGGTAATGTCAGTTCATTTCCGTGGATATTAGCTATCGCTGGACAAAGCGTCAATAAAAATAAATATTTGATGTGTCCCTCTACTCGTATATATGGTAGCGCGAGTGTGAACAGCGTCGTGAGACGGTCTACTAGCTCGCCCGGCAGATGTAGTTCTATATGTGTAATTTAAATACTAATCATTACGATATATAAATATGAAATTTTATTACTTTGGTAAGGCGATACTAATAGGACCCTACAGTAGCTTGGAACCGTTGTTTTTACAAAGAGATAGATACTGTCCGAATATCGATCACTCGTCGTACAGGAGTTACACATTTACTGGAACTAACCATTTTACCAACGATTATAACGGGTGCTCAGAAAGTAACTATGTGGTGCAATGTTGTAGTGTGCCAAGTAATGACTGATATGATTGTCATTATTAATACACTTTCCATCATTTAACTTATTTGAACCATATTTGACCAGGTATTTAAATTTTCAAGATCATTTCCAACATCACTTATAATCTGCATGAGTTTAATACGGCAAATTATGAGCTGCATAGTTGCTTATTGAATGCCTTTATAAAAATAGCTGAATGCTCACACCTGCAAATTTTTTCTTGCCACCAAAGTTTATAATACTCAGAATAAACCATATTTGAATGGTAAATAATAAAATTTGCGTAATTGACAGTCCTCCGGTCGTATTACCGCAAGCGGTGAACTCTAAGAGCTCAAAAATGGAGGAAAGAAAATATTTAATTAATATCCTTAAAATTTCAGAGCCGACGTGCGGAACCAACGACGCGCGAGATTAGATTTTGGAACGAAGCTCGGCATGAATTCACCATTTTGAAACTGCCGTATCTAGTCAATTATATTAGTGAAGGTAATCCTAAGCGTCGACACAGCGGTCACACAAAGATTTTATTTTAATTATAAGAGAAAATGAATCATTGTACTCCATACGTACGTAATAAATATTTTGTACTTAATTTATTTGACGATGTTTTTAATAAACATAATATTTTTAATGAAAAGAAAATATATTCTTTATTTTATTTACATTATAAGTGTAAGATTAAATAAGCAAGCATTTTGTAGTTGATTCGTTATTAATTACAGGGGTGCAAAGGGCTCCTTACATCGTCTTCAATTTAAGTCAATCAAGTTTAAATCCTCGAGTAATTATAGTCAGTTTACTTCATTAGTATATTTAATGACCCCTTCACTGCATCCCCATAATTTACATTATTCACTATAAATCTTAAAGTTGGCTTATTTGTGGTAAGTACACATGTAGGTATGTTAATAAAAAATTCTATTAAATGATTATAATAAAGTCAATTAAACAAACAAACCTTGAAACAATTTTTTTATTAGACTAATTAACGTGTGATGTATATAGCATATTACTATGTCAAATAGCAGTCATTGTACATAATTCTCATAAGACCAGTTCTGTCTGAGCACACATGAGGTTAGCAATTGACGACGTACAGTTAAATATTATTATTGTACAGTATCCTACTACTTCCCATTTTTCTGCAACTCTCGCATCTAAATCTATTCCAGGCCAATCCCGACTTCATGATTGCACATCGGCTAATCCTAGACTCTTCTATAAATTAATATGTTAATAGCAGTTTACGATTATTACTTTCTCTCCACTTTTAAACTTAATACTTGTTAGTCGCTAAAACTTGTACTTATAGGTAGGTAAATTAAACATTTTCCAATCACTAGGACTCTTCAGGTAGGTCTAAAATTTCTTGAACGAATGAAGCCACATCTGTCTCTTTCTGACTGTGCTCTTGGCAGAATTTGTGGGCGAGCAGAGCATCATAGTTAGGTCTCTGCTTGTAGTCCTTTTTCAGACATTGCGTTATTATATCCTCAAACTCCGGCGAGAATTGTCCGCTCGGAAGTCGCGGTGGATCATCCTTCACTACTTGTTTGAGTTGCTCGAAAGGCGTGCCCCAAGTATTGTACGGGAACTTCCCAGTCGCGAGCTCGATCATTGATATTCCTAAGGACCACACATCGCTCCGGATATCATACTGTCCAGGGTTGCCACTCGGATCGATTCTCTCTGGGGCCATGTATGGCTTGCAGCCCGCATCAATGGTCTTCGCGACTGAGTCGACTAAATATCCTGAAATTCCGAAGTCGCACATTTTCACCTCCCCCTTTCGATTGATCAAAATATTCGATGGTTTAACGTCCCTGTGTATCACTCTCAATTTGGAATACAAGTAGTGCAACGCGCTGACTACCGAGAAGGCAATTTTCCCAAGGATATTTTCAGTGATAGTCTTGTTATTTTTATAGGCCTTAGAGTAGAATTTATCGAGGCTCATGTCCATAACTTCCATGCAAATCCAGACATCGCCCTCTCGGAACATAGCACCGTAGAAATGAACAGTGTATGGACAGGCGCTGGCTCGCATGGAGACGTCTAGGTCCATTAGCAAACGCTTCAGCTCAAGCGACTGACTGTTGAATGACGCTGTTATCCTCTGAAAATATTTTAAATGCATATATTACATTAATAAAATATTGATCTACAAATTTCTTATTGATGCATAGTACATATTCCCTATATGTTATACATGGATGTTATAACCCAGTTGGTGGTGACCCTGCCTGCCATGCGAGGGGTCCTGGGTTTGATTCCTGGCCGGGGCAGACATTTATGTGACAGATTAATGTTTGTTCTTGGGTCATGGGTGTCTGTGATCTAATGTTTGTATATGTCCATGCTACCCGCAACACAGGGAATGCTAGTGTGTGTGTTTGTGTGTGTATACATTTATTTTATATTATTTTATTCTTTAAACTGAGAGATTCCTATACAGCTGGTGACCATTTTACTTACTTAATATTCATGGCACTACTTATTTACATATTGTTCATATTTTTGTTAAAACACTTATCCTTTGGACTTTCGTAACCAAACCGATATTCATAGATCTGTCATGTTGCTAGTCTGGAGGACTTATTTAGTATTCTATTGTCGTCAGTGATGACAACTTTTCTGCAGTTAGCTGCAACCTATTGCATTCTAGCATTCTTCGCAATAGAATCAGGCAATCTTACAACTGATTGCTTACATCCAATTATTACATTTTGTTTTATTGCTATGCCTGTTTCTAATATTCATTATATTATACTTGGTTGATATTTTGAGCTACAGCAACTTGTTTTGGCACTCACCACAGTTAAAGGTTAAACTTTGCACAAGCACCCTTAATCATATTAAATTTAGTATATATACCTTGACTGCCATTATAGTGTTACTCGGTTTGTGATGCATCTTCTCCACAATACCATAGGCGCCACGTCCAAGGTCACAAATCTTAACAAGATCATCTGCATGGACTGTGAAAGTCTTATCATCAACTGTTATAGTGGTGTGCTTGTCAAGATTCCTCGGCGGGGTTCTGTAATTTATATAAACTATGTAAAATAACTTGCAAATCAATGAAATCATTAATCACATTGTTGGTAGAGAAAATTCAAAAATTACTCATAGCCTGGCTGTGCATTTCAATAGTAAACAACAGATTTAACTAAACTACTTAAGGTGCAGTTTGTTGTTGAATATGCTCGCTATGATTTAAATTCGAAATCAGTTAATCATGTAGGTATTCTGAAAAAACTTATGCATAGATGACAGTACATGTCATTTTTTGCTTCTACTATGTTGTTTTAATTTTTTTACCATACTTCAGAATTTTTTCATCTTTGAATAGTAGTTTTCAAGCCATGTCTTAAGCATTTGTACACGATAAGAAATTCTGACACTTGGGTTGACCATTATTTTCTCCACCAATTCATACTGAAGCAGTGAAATATGGTCATGCTCCAGGCCTCCTCAAATAAAATAAACCTATGCCTAACGGCATCACTAATAGATTGGATCAGATATGACAACAATACACTTCCTGGTGTGAAATGCATGGTTGTTTTACTATTTTTTCCAAATATACAAATTAAATATGAGTAAATTTGGCCATATGAAAATGAAAAGCCATATTAAAATTATTTATACATTTAACTGGCAATATAAGCGGGCATCCGCTGGATTCAAAGGGCTCAAGACCGGTCGGAGTGGTGCAAGTTAGGGGAGACCTATGTGCAGCAGTGGACCTCCAAAGGCTGATGGATGGATGATGATGATAATGATAAGCATTGGCTAAATAAATACTTAGTTATATGCTCCACCATCACCATAAGTAATGACCTTTGCTCATAAATAATTAAAATAAGACAAAGCAGAAAACAATTTGGTGCTGGTTTACAAATATACTTCTATATATATGGAACGTGTAAAACCCCTATATTTGGATATACTATTCGTTAATTCGCACATTAGTATTTAAATTGAGACTGTAGTCACTATCAGGTTACAACATAAAACCACACTCTATTCCAGTACAATGTTACTCTAATTGTCATAATAATTAACATCTTGGATAACAGGCACCGAAATACGAACGTTACCATTAAGACAATTACAGTTAGGTAATTAAAAAGGACCATAGTAACGCAAACAATATAATGATATGAATCTTTGACCAGAGGCCTCTTCGAATACTCACACAGTCACAGGTTCCTCCTTTAAATTAAAAGTGAATCCTGTCGGTTTTTTCCTCCCAGACATTTTTAGGATGCGACGATAAGGGCTAAATGAGAATTATTTTTAAGCGTATGCCCGCGCGTCGCGACCTCCGGTTAAATCCCTTGATATCGTAAGAGGTAGCACAATTATTTTCTAATATTTATCATATTGATTGCGAAAACTTTAACTCAATTGCCAAGGTATTCACAGATGTATATATAGTACAGGAATATTTAAATTTTTCCTACATTTATCGGAAAATATTTCCAATTTTTCTTATATGAAATTTACAGCTCTTAAGAATGACAGTTTTCAGGACTAGTGTTGCTATAGCCCAAATCACAGAACAACTATACTCTCTACCGAGAGGCCCAAATGCTCCTCTAAACGACAAACAAAAACGGTCTGTCCGCATCGGTGTTTCCATCTCATTACAATGTACATTACATTACTTCAAGGCAAGAGTGAAAAGATAATTTAATAAATTAATGTGCTTTACTATAAAGCTCCATCACACCTACCATCACGTAGGATTTTAGTCAATACATTACAAATAATAGATAAAAAAAACTGATACAGATAATTACCTCAGTTTTCAGCTGAAACTTTATAATCCTCTATCTTTGTGGATAGAAAATAAAGTTTCATTATTATTCAATTTTAAATGTATAATATCTATCCTATTATCTATACTAATAATAAAATTCTAACTGATCAATTTCTGTACATTAACGATATAAGGGAAAAAAATATTAGGGGCTTTTATTAACGCAACAGAACCTAAAACAATAGTTGTTAGAATTTTTGTCTGGTTGTCTGTGCGTTTGTTCCCGCTAATCTCAGAAACGGCTTAACCGATTTTGTTCTGGTTTTCATTAATTTGTTTCATTTTAATTCGTCCATAAATAAAAAAATAATGAATTAATATATATATATTTCTAATTCACAGAACGACCAAAATCCAGAAAAATGCAGATGGTAAGGTAATTTTTCCATAGCGAAGCGAGGGCATTTGCTAGTTTTATATTTTTAGTATTTATATATCTTATAGTTTATCTTTTTGGTTGTGATTCAAAATATTATAAGTATTATCGTTTATCTTTCAAGGAAGCTACCACCTAAAGGCTCACATATGGTTATTTTGAATTCAAGAAATATAACTCAGAACATATTAACAAATACTTTATTATGTATAATACTTGAATGCTTGTAAATAGGTAATAATTTTTTATACAAACACGATTATATAATAAATAACATTTGATTTTTGATTTTATATTTACTGTTTTAATAATATGAAGCTGGTTTATGTTTAAGAACAATTTGTTCTTAAACACATTTTGTTTGTTCGCAGTGTTTATTGTTTTCACAAAATGCACAAAGTGATAGGTGATTCTGAGTGACATTTACTTTGTACTAGCTGGTGCCCATTGTGCTTCGCTTCACCGAAAACAATCAACCATTTTATTCGTAAATAAAAAACATTTTTAACAAAACTTGGGTATAAAATATTTTTTGGTTTTATCATCTTCAACAAAAACAAATAAACTTGTCGGTATACCCAAGCAGGAACATAATGTTTAATGCGTTTCTTTTTATTACTGCTACCAACGCCACTTATCCGACGCTAACATAACTATGTTCGTCGGAATGGTCATGTTGCCTTTTGTGTATACAGTTTCATATTAATTGGGCTAACGGTTCTCGCGTTTTATGTGAACATACATATACACATACAATTTTTTTTGTATATATAGATATTGGATGTTTGACTAATTTTCAAGATTTTCTGTTAAAAAGTTAAATATTATTAAATTGTACAAGTAATATTTGAAATGCGATTAAATTATGAGTATGGTCTTTAAATTAAAATAAACTATAGTCATTAAGATTCCACAATTGCATATGTTATGATAAATATATGTACGTCGACGTCCACAACAACTGAAACATGTGAGTAGTCAGCGGTTGGGCCAACTCTAAGTAGTCTACGATATTCTTATACAACTAAAAATGTCCAAATTTATTACAATAAAACAGAAATAAATATTATTTTAATTTAAAAATTATTATGTCCCTCTAGAATAGAGGTACCGGAGCGCCGTGGTAACGGAGGTTACGTTTCGCATATACATTATACTTAAACTTACAAAAACAGAAGTTGTTGCGAACGCTTGGACCATCGAGTAACTTATTTATAGGGAATGGCTTGGACTTGGAGCCTAAGGCCCAAATTTCAATTAATCGCACATCCTACATCCGATTTAAAGAACGTTCGACCATCTATTTTAAAATAATAAATCAATAAAAAGTAGTTTGCCTATTTTTATCAATTATTAAGCAGACTGGGTAGGATTTGAAATCGAGATCATTGTGAAATGAAACGTTTTCTAAGATCAGACATAAATAAGATAGGAAGGTGGAGTATACCGATAAATCGAATACGGGAAAAAGGTGGTGATCCCGCATAAAAATATGGTGACTTCTTATTTATTAATAATGGATAAAAATGTTTTATTTTCTTTTCGATCGAATATAATGATACTTATAATTTCAAATAAAAAAATATAACTACATTGTTCCGCTACTCTTGTTGACACATATAAGGAATGCATTCTGATATAAAAAATTATACATTCTAAATGCAGTTTACTACTTGCTTGTGCTTTACCCCGGTCACTCACATGCGCGCAAAGGTTTGAAATGTGTACGAATGTTCGCATGATGTGAGGGGATGATAAGCAAATGGGTTCGCATATGAGTATGCAAATCTATTTGCGCATCCTCCTACACTCCATCCATTTCCAATATAGAGAGTAGCTGGAACTACTACTAAAGTACGTATTAGTAGTTAAGTTT
Organism: Megathymus violae; assembly: GCA_003671415.1. Taxonomy (NCBI): domain Eukaryota; kingdom Metazoa; phylum Arthropoda; class Insecta; order Lepidoptera; family Hesperiidae; genus Megathymus; species Megathymus violae. Next base: position 142,500 of record PDGT01000021.1, read on the forward strand.
ATAGTTATCATAATAGACGCTGCAAACTACGAAAAATGAAGACATCTATCACCAATACAATCGTGTGCGCAACTGGTCGCACGAATGTGTGGAGACTACGCGAATGTTCGAAGTTCGCGCGCTTTGATGTGCGACAAAAACCGAGACAGATTGGAAAACCACGAATGCATCAAAAACTTCGCATAATCATTTTAAGGTCGTCCTATACTTGTAGGTTCGCGTATTCGCGCGAATGTGAGTGACCGGCATTATAGTAAACGAGGATTTAAGGTAACTGCAATAAAATATTTCTTATACAATTTTTACACATACTTTTACTTACTTTACTTAACATTATGTTTTAAATAATTTAACTTATTCGAAAATTTAATAGCCCTGACAGCTTTCTTAGCATTCCTTGTGGCTTCCTCTTTCATTCTGTATTTTCTTTCTTTTTCTGCCAACCCAATCACTATGTCATGTTGCAAAGCATTTTTCACAGTTGCCTTTGCAAAAAGTTTACTTAAAACATAATCATCATCACTGAGATTTTTTTCTTTTTCTTTTTTATGCTTTTTATTCTTAATCTTTTTCACACCTAATAGACTTTCTATGTGAGGTTCTGGTGATCGGGAATGTGTTCTTTTTCGAGGTGGGGTAACCTCATCTACCTCAACTCCTTTCACTGTATCTAAATCATTTGATACTAAATTAATGTTTAAAGACCCAGATAGAAACTTCTCGTTTTCAATTCCTTCTACACAATTATAATTTTTTAAAATAGCTGGATTTGACTGCAAGTTATTGTTATTTGTACACCCTATATCTTGGTTTGATCCATTTTGAATACTAGCTCCTATGTCTTGTAACATTTGTGTAACATTTACTTGTTGATTGCTATTGACTTCTACCAATTCCGTGCTCTGACTATTCAAAACTGTTCTTATCAAGTTTTCTTCATAATCTTTCTTTGTGTGCTTATTTATGATATCTATTTCTGATAACACTATATCAAAAGGTACATTTGTTATCTTATCATCTACTAAGTTACTTTCAGGCTCGACTGTTGGTGCAGGTGGATTTAATATCATCTCCCTCTTTTTCTTATATTTTTCACGTGGATCATCTATATATTCAGTGCCACTTTTTACTATATTTGATTTTGAAATTCTTTTGCTGATTTCTTTGGCCATTTTTTTCATATCATACAACTTTTTTTTAGAAAATGATACACTACCTCTTAAATGTTTTTCTTTACTTGTCTGTTTCGTATTATCATTATTAATATTAACTTTTGTATGTTTAAAAAGAGCTGCAGTTTCAGTATCACCATCACAGTTAAGTTCTTCAAGAGTAAATAGTCCTTGTAAAGTACTGGGTGTAAGAACATTCTTTTGATTAGGATCTATCAAAATTTTATTGCTCAAAAAATTTTTAAAAATTTGTCTTTGATAAATTTTCTCTTCAATTGTACCAGCTGAGAGAAGTCTATAAACAGTCACATTTTTTTGTTGCCCTATTCTCCATGCTCTTTCTTTTGCTTGGTTATCTGTAGCAGGATTCCAATCAGGATCATACAGGACCACCCTATCTGCACCTGTTAAATTAATCCCAAGACCACCAACTCTAGTAGTAGACAGAAAAACTAAATATTCTGGATTTTCATTAAATGTTTTGATTAAATTTTGCCTTTGGCTAACAGTTACAGTTCCATCCATTTTTAAATATTTAAAGTCATAGTTCTGCAAATGTTGTTCCAAAATGCATAACATTGCTCTAGACTGAGTAAATATTAATGTTCGATGGCCTTGTTTCTGCCAAAGTTTTAAAAGTGAATGAACTACAGACATTTTGCCTGATCGCTTCCAATATCCAAATTCCTCACCAATTTCTTCAAATTCTTCCTGGGCTTCATACAGATATAGATCAGGATGGTTACAAATTTTTCTTAATGTTGATAATGCCACTAAAACTCTAGCTCTCAATGGCCCCTCATACTTGTTATCTTTATCCAAGACACTTCTTACTATTCCGCTCATAAGATATCCCATATAGAGATCCCTTTGTTCTTTACTCAAGGCACAGAAAAGCACTTGCTCATTCTTTTCAGGTAACTTAATATGGTCCTGAACTTCAGCTTTCGTTCTTCTAAGCATGTATGGTGTTATAATGTTTTTTAAGGCTTTGGCAATTTCTAGAGCAGTAACTTCTTGAAGTTGAGTAGCATTTGCATATCCTCCTTGAGTAATGGGTACAGCAAAATTTTCCATGAATACATTATATGTTCCTAACAAGCCTGGTCTCATGAAATCAAAAAGAGACCAAAGTTCTTGCAGGCTATTTTGCATTGGTGAACCAGTAATCAGCAACTTGTGGGGAGTTTGAAATTTTTTGACTTGCTTACTGACTTGAGCATCTGGATTCCTTATTTTATGACCTTCATCAAGGATTATATAATGCCATTTCTTTGAAATTAAATCCTTTGTATATTTAACTACACCAGCATATGATATTAATAAAATGCCATGAGCATCATAGATATCTCTGATGAGCTTATTGTGATTTCCATTATGTGAACCTGTGTGATGCAGTACTGCAACTCTTAACTGTGGACACCAAAAATGGAAATGAGACACCCACTGATAAATTACAGTAGCTGGAGCCACTATAATTGATGGTCCAAGACCACCCCACAAGCCAGTGTTACTTTTGAAAAGTCCTGCGAGGAAAGCAATAATTTGAACAGTTTTTCCCAATCCCATTTCATCACCTAACATTCCCCCTGATTGTATTTGGTGTAGCTCCCATAACCATTTCACCCCAGTTCTCTGGTATTTATACAGTTGTTTCCAGATAAAAACGGGAACATGAAGTCCATTTTGAAGTTCATGTACTTCCTCTGGATCACCATTTTCGTTCAAAACATATTGTATGTCTGCAGAATAATAACTTCCATTGGACTGTTTTGACTTAGCTGCCAACAAATTCTTTCGCCAATTGGATACTCGTTTGTTATACAGGACGCTGTCACCATCGTCTATAATTTTTTTTAAATTATGTTTGACGCGGGAAGGCGCAGGATCTACCGCTATGATTGTATCATCTTCCTCATCACAAGAGGGTATATAGTCATCATCAGAATCAGAGTCCCTTGTTGCCAAAACACTGGTATTAGTGGGTTCCAAAGCAAAAAGAGTACTTCCCTCAGAAGACTCTTTTAATTTGATTTTTAAAAAAGTTTTATCTTGTTTTTGAGATATGCGCTCGGCTGCAGATTTACTTCTCTGAGAAACTGAGTTCTTTTTGTTACAATCTTTCTTAACATTTCGTTGCTTAGATAATGCTAGTTGAGTTTCAAGATATTTATTTATGTCCACCATTTTTTAAAATCAAGTCATTTCTCTGAACTGATATCCAGGTATTCAGATTATGGATACAGTCTTCTCTTAGCCACAGACTAATTTTTCATATACACATTACGCAGCACATCACAGACTAATAAGAGATTTCATAGTGTCCGATATTTATAAAGTTAAGATGCAAGCAAGCACTAAATGTTTGTGTCATTTAGTCTGTCGGCGTCACTGTCAAGCACTGAATAATAAAACCATAGAGTTAATAAAACATCATCCGTACCTACCGCAAGTATAATTGACGTAGAATTGTGAATTTGTGAACTTGCACGGATCGGGTAAGTTACGGCGTACTCTGTGGTTACGGCACAGTACCGTACTTAAGCTCTAAACTCAGCGAAGATGTCCGCGTGGTTTATCCTACAATTTTATTAAATTACATATAGATTAATAACTCGGTTCTATTGTATATGTCAAATTATTTGAGCTCAAATCAAGCGCCACACGTGTTTTTATTGGTGTAACGCAAATTATCGGTTATTTGTATAACCTCAATAATTGTCATTTACAATTTAATAAAAATGTTGAAAACTAAAAGAAAAATCGACGAAGACGATTCGGTTACACCCAAAAAGAAAATAGTGAAATTTAATAATAAAAATAGAGACGGAAATGACATAAAGAATAATGTTGTATTAAATAAGAAGAATTTAAAGCGACAACCTAGTAAGGGATCTAAATATTTAACAAAAGAAGAAGCAAATGGAGGTGTTAAATTCAAAAAGGATAATGTTAAAAACAAACTAGCGAATGTTAGGGATAAATCAAAGCAAAAAAGTGGAGAGAAACCAAAATGGTCCGAAATGAAGAAGGAAAAAAAGAACCTACGGGTATTGAGGCGAAGGGCTAAAGCTACTGCTGAAATATTTGAAATTTCTCATAAAGCCAAGTTATTAGCAGCCCAAATTCAAAGGTAAAATTTTAATTCTAGCTTATCAATACTCCGTAGTAAATTCTTGTTGAACCATACATTTTTTACTTTATATGTCATTAAATTTACTAATAACATAAATACATTGTCAAAAAAGTACGATCAAATTAAAAAGCCAGTAAGTTTTTTCAGAAATACTTAGCTACAATTTATTAGTATTACTTACAAGTTCATGTATATTAAAATACTATGTAATTTTAGTATGATTACACTGTTATGGTATAATTATGGTAAAACAAAAATATTTATATCCTGTTGAATTTGGTAACAATAATTATTGGTTGATAAGAATGGGGTCAGAAGTAATTGTGGTACTTGATTGACTCTAATTCTATTTACCACATACCTGCCTGTGATATTACTAAATTTTGTAGATCATTTATGATGAAATCAACTGGCTACTCTACAATGGATTCATGTTCTATAATTCATCTATTTTAATATATATGTACTGTACTAATATTTTTTACAAGCATGGGGGATGTTGACTGAAATAATTTAGTTGTAACAGTTATTATAATTATGGAATTTATTCAAGCGTTATCTTAATGGTACCTACCAAATCTAAACTACCCCTCAGTCAAAGACTTAAAAAATTTAATTGCAAATTGAGACTGATTCTTACACATAATTAAAGAAAACAAACATGTATTACTATATTATTACACATCAATTTATGTTGACCACAATCACCACAACATGCAGTGGTGTTAAATATTCATAGTTGTGTCCGTCTACTAACACATTATACACTATATTATTATTTTTTTCAGAAAAGTAGTAAAGCAGGAATTTAGATTAAATGCCTGTAAAGAACTCCATTGCTTGTTAAAGGGTCAGTATAAATCAATAGCTCTAACTCATGACTTAAGTAGAGTCATACAAGTTCTATTAAAAAATAGCCCTGAAGACATCAGAAATGAAATATCAAAAGAACTTATTGACATAATGGTACAGATGATGCAGTCAAAGTATGCTCAACATGCTGTAAAGAGAATTTTAAAGTATGGCGCAGACTTTATTCGGCATGAAGTCATAAAAAAGATGTTTGGCCACATTGTGACTCTGGCATCTCACTCTATCAGTGCTCCAGTTCTTGACTATGCATATGGTGAGTTTGCCACAAAGAATGAGAAAATACATATGCAACAGGAATTTTATGGTGACATTTATAAAAATGTAAGAGAATTCAATTATTTACAGAATAAAATTTGATTATATTTAACTGTTAATCTGCTCTTGGTTTGTTTGAGAAAATCTATGTCTTGTGTTTTAAATTAGGACCTGTATCAGATAAATATTGACATTTATTTTTATGTGACATTCTCATGTTTACCCCATTTTATTGTTTCAGGGATTAGTTTGTTATATTAATAATAAACATATTCATTTTTTGCAATAGTTGCAGAAAAGCAGACAGTACTTAGTTTGATTCCCGCTGAATGTTCATATCACCTTTTATTTCATATTCAACCAGAAAAAATCCATTCCTTGCAATGAAAATTATTCTACTTAATATTCCACTATATAAGTTCAAATTCAGCAATTTCCACATGATATGTCATAGTTGTGTACACAATAATGTGGCTCAAGAATTAAAAAAAATGTTTTTTCTTGCATATCAATAAAAAAGCTTAATTTGAAATAATTTTTAATGAACTATTTCTTACTTATTTATTACCATAGATTATCATTTAACAATATTAAATGTTTACACTTAAATATGTATTTAAAAACTGAAAAAATGTAATGATATTTTAATTAATATGTAATTATTTTAATTACTTGCAGACAAAAGATAATAAAGTGACTACATTGCGAGATGCATACAAGGACAGCCCCGAAATGAAAGTTGCTATCTTACAGGCATGTAAAGCAAATATTCAACGTGTTCTGGACAAAAATTTACATGATATTGAGTAAGATTCATTATTACAGCTCATTAAAATAGTTTATTTCTTAAACAATAAAGATGTTGTGGTTATTCTAAATATATATTATTTTTATTATGTGTTCAATAAATAATAAAGATTTTAAAACAAAAAACTAATTTATTTTCAGACTTCTACATTCAGTTCTGTATGACTATATGCGAGAGTGCAGTGCAGAAGATAGAGCAGAGCTGATTGGTACCTTGAGCCCTTTAATTGTACCTCTAAGCAATTCATTGCCCGGTGTTAATGCAGCCAGCCTATGTGTCTGGCAAGGGACTAATAAAGACAAGAAAGTAAGTTAGATAAATCTTATTAACAGAATCTCATTTTTAAAAGTCAAAACTAGTTATAAGTGGGAAAAAGGAACTATGATAAACAAGTTTTATATAATGCCCTTAAATAATTTGAGATGTAAGGGGCTCCGGCCATCCTTGAGTCTATGCCAGCCTCCCCTGTTCGTAGTGCACCCTTCTGAATAATGGACAGTGCTACAGTTGAATAGCCACTCCTGTCTGAAGGTTCTGGGCTCTGTGTCACCCTGTTTAATCCCAACAGTACTTGCATAGTAGTAGGGTATTTTACCTGGCTGGCTATCTACTAGGGATGTTATGGATATGAAATTCGGATACGGATATATGAATAATATTTTACCGATTTCGTTACAGTTATGGTTATAAAAATATTTCGGATTATCTGATTGTTTCGGTTTCAGATATTAGATGATTTACGACTTGGAAAAAATATATACCTAATGTATTTACAAAGTTTGACTTTGTTTCTAGGTTTTATGTGGTATTATAATCCCAGAAAAACAAGTGAAATAATAAAAACTCTAAAATGAGAATGGACGCTACCAATGTATCGGCTCGGTCAGCGTAAACCAGTCATAACGTATTTTACTTAGGCTCTACCACTATCCGAAACTTTATTATAGGATTCGGTCACGATTACGGAACTCCATAACATCCCTACTATCTACCGCTTTCCTTCTAAAATCAACCATGAAGTAATTTATACTTGTTACGGCCATTGTTGGAGAGTAGTGAAACTTCTGATTCCTCTTCGGTCGGCAATATTTCGGTGACGCCTTTGATGTTACTGAGGTCAATGGGCGACGGTGACCACTTACCATCAGGTTACTAGTCTGTTCGTTTGTTGACTAGTTACATAAAAAAAAAATTAGACGACTTCTTTAATTACGTAGTTTTAAGTTGTGTTTACGTACCTACCTAATATTTCTTAATTTAATGTCCATACTAAGTTTTACTTACTAAATGTAAAAACGACTACTCTGTAGCCCTGTTTTAGTGATCTCTCTCTGTCAATAGCCAATTCAAACATTTATATGACGGATAATATTAGAATCTTAGTGCGAGGGTGTGTTAGGATCTATTTTTGTTTCTTTTAAAATTTAGTATTTTTTTAATAATATATACAGTTGCATATTAATCTTGATTCCAGACTATACTGAAGGTTGTAAAGGAGCATGTGGTACCGCTGTGTAAACACAAGACCGGCTACCGACTTCTACTGGCAATATTCGATTCTGTGGACGACACTGTACTTGTAAAGAAGGCAATTGTGACAACCATTGCCAACAACTTGAAGGACATTGCAAATGATCATTGGGGCAACATGGTAATTGTTTGGAACTTGTGAAGTACTAACTATTATGTACCTACTTATACTTCACAACTCAATATAACAATTGAGTTTGTATCATATATTTGGTAATAAGCACATTAAAAACCTCAAAATTGCTACTGGTACTAGCGCTGCCAAGGAATATTTGTTTATTATTAAATTATGGTACAATATAAATATTGTATGTTTAATAATGGTTCATTGAATATTTTGATTGCTCAATGATAATTCTAATTTATTGCAATTTAATAATTGGTGTCCATGAACAATATGTCGTTCCAATGACCATTGTTTGAAATAGCCCCATATTTTCTTACCACCAGGTTCTACACTGGTTAGTTAAACCAAAGGATCCAGCCGCATTCCACCCGAGTTTTGTCAAGTTTTTAGAAGAGGGAGTCAAAACTGGAACTTCAAAAAAAGATTCAGAAATACGTGTATCGGAACTCCGTGAAGCGATCTTCCCGGCTGTTAAGAAGGCTATACAGGAAGATCCTAATTTTTGGCTTAGTAATAAAACTGCTATGTTATTGACTGTAGCAGTATTGTCCATCGGTAAGGCTTTATGAGGGAGTAATATAAATATGTCCAATTAAAAGTGAATATTCGCTATCTTATTGTGACTTTAATTTTCAGAATCCTCGAAAGAGATTCTAGATGCTATAGCGAAATCCATCTGTCGAACAGACTGGATGGTTAAGCAAGACGACAAGGAAGTTCTGGCAGTGGAAGATGCGGGACTACATATGTGTTTGAAAAAATTGTCTAGTTTGGATAAAAATTCTGATGGTTATACACTAGGAGAGGCTCTCAGTGAGGTTTTGGATGGAGAAACAGTGAGTATAATTTAACAATAGCAACTGGGAAATTAATTTCACGTGTTACTATGCTTTCATTTTTATGTAAAACCCTGCCCAATGGTCCATCTCACACAAGGAATTTTATAAAATTTTACTATTACCCATCACCTACTGAACTTCGTCACTTAAATTTACAGATTGAAAAAGTAATGTGTTATTAAGGACTTCATTTCAATTTACAAATATATTAAATAAATCCATATTCATAGAAGTAATCTAAAATATGAACTATGAGTTAAATTAAGCACAAATTGATTTTGATGAATGGAGAATATTGAAAAATATTCATCTTCTAATTTGATTTGTTTCAGATTAAGTTGTGGATAACAACAAATAGAGGATGTTTCTTCCTACTGAAACTGATTGAAAGCAATAAGGAAGCAGTAGCCAGAAGGATAATAAATAAGCTGAAATTAAATAAAAGTGTTCTACTACAGCAGACTTCCCAGGGTGCCAAGTTGTTATTACAAACTGTGAAGAAAGAATAAAAACTAATTTTGATATTCTTGTATTACTGTTTTATATCACATGTGTGATGATTAATAAAACTTATATATAAATCTTATGTTTTGTAGTTTATTTAAAAAATTCACATACATTCTAGTCTCTGATAAATTATTAGTTTCAATTTTTGCAGCATAATGAGTTGAAACATGAAAGAGTGTAAACTGATTGTTTGTCCTCAAGAAAAATAAAATTCAATCTATTTAAAAATAGCTATTAGGGGAAGACTATGTACGTTATAAACTTCAAAAACTAATTAAATGCTATGAAAAATACAATATTTTTCATTTCAGTTTATTTTGGAAGTGATTTATACTCATGACAAACTTGCTTGTTGTGTGTTTGTAGACTTCTTACTATTTTTTCTTATTACATAAACACCTATAAATTATATTGATTTAATCATAACGAAATTAAGTCACAACTTCTCGCGAACCCACAATTTTTCAATTGGTTGCCAACCAACACTATCTACTATACTTAGTGATTTGTTCACCAATTCATCTTGAATTTCTTGAATAGACCTGCAACAGAAAAAATGTTATGGCCTCTTTTAAAAATTTGTTTTAAAAAACTTCATTCCTCTATTAGGGAATAACATATAAGTCAACATATGACATTTATAATTTTAATGTGCAAAGTATGTGTTAAACCTTAACGTTTCCTCCCAACTAAAGTTGTTGTCAATTAAATGCGTAACGCATTGTTGATTGCGACTTTCTGCATTGTGATGTGTGGTGACACTTTTATGAGTGTCTGCTCTTAGAATCGTTTTAAAAATGTGGAACCTACAATGCTGTAGCCTATAATGTAAGCAAGTCCTTAACTTCCTATTTCTTGTATGACTTATGAGCCGGTGTTTACCATTTATTATCAGGTGGCCCATCTGCTCGCTCGTCGTCTATATTGGTGGCCACAATCGTAAATGCACAATGAATTACCATCTTTTGAAGCCGGTCGTAGATGTACATACAGTGCTCAGTATTCTTTACAAATAGGTGAAAGTTTTTTAAGCAGATGTTTTAAAGTTTGAAGTTTAAGTTAAAGGTTTAACCATAATGTTTCTGTCTTTATATAGATAATGACTTAAAAATAACACCTGTAACATATGATGTACACTAATATTTGAAATCACCTTGTGCCGTCCAGAATTTCCCAATCATCATCTTTTAGCTGCATATATATTTTGAATACCTGCTTTTGAAATTCCAGCACTTCATATCTGTAATAACAGAAGATTATATAACAGTTCTATAAAGAGTAAAATGTTTAGGAAAATATTCATCAATATTTTTAGACTCTGACTTTCATCAGAAGTAGAAATTAAAGTAGAACTATTTTGCATTGCGCAATGTGCAGGTACTGTGCTTAGATCAAAGAGCTCTAAGGTTGACACATAATGACTAAAATAAACTCTACTCATACACACGAAAACTTGAAGAGTAATCATACACAAGTGGTAACTTCCCAAAAGCCTTCTATGACTAGATTAGATAGACTCTATTGTAGCCACTTTGTTGTATTAAATAATCACCTTTCATTTCCAAAGCCCTTCCGTTGTTCAATAACTTCTGAGGGGAGTGTGAGAAAGAACACCTTATCAGGTTTTGGCAGTCCTACATCAGGACTTTTGCACCATGATACGTCCAATCCTGGAATTTGGATCCAACAATATACAACACTGGTAAAAATTATGAATCTATTAAAAGGTAGACCTGAAATTTTTGCTTTAAACGGCTATGCTTCATGTGTAGAATGCTATTGTCAAATTAGGGGATTAAAACAACATACAGCACTACATGCTGTATCCATTTTTTTATTATGTAATAAGTAAATAAGTTTCTTAAGCTTGGAATATACTATTGTTAGTTGTAGAACAACTTGTTCTGAGAATTTACCTGGTTAGACAGAAACAAAAACCAAGGAAATCATTATGGGTATAATAAACAAAGGGATTGGATGTAAAGCAGAAGATTAAGGTGATGGTGACCATTTACTACCATGGCTTCCATCTTCTCATTAGCCAACTTTTAGTATATGTTGAGTCCACTAATTAATTACACATGATTTTTTGTTTCTGTGTAGTCAGCTTATAAAAATTTGAGATATCAAATAAAGATCATATGATAATGAGTTATGATTCTTGTTATTTTTGGCCCTTCAAAAGGCTCTCTGAAAAGCCATTACATGACCCATTTAAGCTCTAGAAATCAAGAAATATCATCCATCCAACTGCATGAGTTCATCATCCCAATTGCATCGGTTTTTACTTCATTTGGTCAATTCCTTATGATTAATCCTAGGCAATTTATATTAATTTTAACAGGTTCACTGTCCCAATACAAAAAAAAATTTTTGACTTGGCTACGTCCTGCGATTTTTTTCCAAAATCGCTTTATATTTGTATTTTTACAAGATAGGTATAAAGTTTTGATGTACCTACATGAACTTAAATGATCCAAACAAGCAAAAGTATACATGAATCACATATGATACTTGAGAGTGTCAATACAATTTTATACATTGAAATCAAACAGAATTATTCAGTATAATGACGTGAAAAAAGATACCGATGTTGAGGACCACCTAAACAGCTACTACTCACCTCTAAGCAAGAGTCTGACATCATACAAAAAAATTGCTTATGATTTACTCTTTCAGGCAATGATTGTAATATGCCAGTACTTTTTAATGAGGCTACAGGCACTTCAATCACCATCTTAAGTGTGAAGGAGACTAGTGTGTTATTATTCTAACTCGAATACCAAGAAGAGATAGGAAACTTATTCACAGACACTGCATTGCCTGCTTTAAGCTCTAATAAATCCTATGAAAGCAAAAGAAATAAACACAGTGTTTAAAATGTGGTAAAAGTTACTGCTTTATATGCTACAATGTGTAGCACCAAGCTCATAAGTAGCAGGATAATTAGGTTTTTTTATTATTATTTTTTACGTAAAAAAGATCATTGTTTTCTGTATGTTAATGGCCGATAAAGTAATTGTGACAAAAATAAAGGCTGATCAAATATACCATTTAGTTTTCTTTGAATAAATATACCCAAATATATTTGTTAAAATTATTTCAAAAAAGAAAAATAAAGATAAAGGACTATATTTTTTTTAATTTATTTACACCATGTATTCCACATGTCCACATATCGAAAATCACAGTTATTTCGCCACTTCCACAAAATAGTCTGCAGATTTACCTCAACTTTGATCATATGTGATCCTTGAAAATTTGGACAAAAAATGTCTGATATATACATTTCTTGGACAGGGATTCTGTTAGGTTGCAGATCTGTATAATTATGTAAAATTTACCTTTAGCTGCAGAGAATGCAACTCCAGAGTAGCAGTACCTGTCTATGATAACACTTATTCCTTGTCTGAGCGATTTCTTAATGGATTCTACTTTCTCCCAGCGATTTGCAGAGAATAGAAGATGAATAGCTTCATCTGATAACTCTTTCTGAAATTAATTATTTTTTATAAGGTTACCTACCAATCATCAATGAGTTTCCTCAACGTAAAAACCTGATGATTGAATTTTAATTGTATACTTATTTTTTCTTTTAATGCATTGGTGAAAGTGGAGTTTCATTCAAACATTGTTTATGTAATTATTTAGACACTCATTAGTTGACCTGTTAATGAAGAAAAATATTTCAGTTATAATGAAGTAGGTATTAGAGGTACCTGTATTTAGAGTGAGCTTATAAAACAATTGATTTATTGTTGAAGTTCATCAACAGTTTCAAATAAAACCTTGTTTAAAATTAATTGGATTAATGAGCTGAATAACAGAATAAACTAAAAAAATCAATCGTAATATATTTTTACGTGTTATTGTTGCAGTATTGGAGAACTAGCGATAAGGTGTACCATCTTGTTCAACGTGTCATTGATGCCTCAAGTGTTATGGATTTCTATACATGGCGGTGATTACTTACTCCGTGGTCACTTACTGGGGGTTTCTCGGCAATTTATGTTTAAAAAATTACTTACCTTAGAACGTAAGTAGTCGTCGATAACCTTGCCAATTTCTGTACTTCGATCTGGAAAATTTGTGTATTCAGCAGGAATTTGTTTATTTTTCAAGTTCTCAACTGTAATAGGATGATATACAGTTAGAGTTTAAAGTTCGTATGTTCCAATGTATTCAAAATATAGGCAACTCATGGTAGGTACAAGTTAGTATTTTTTAAATAAAGATTCACCACATACCTAGTTTCTTAGATTGTGTTGATTTCCCAGTCCTGTCTACACCTTCAATTACAATCAAAGCGCCTCTTTTTATAGTCATATTAGTGAAATATAATCGAAAGCAATAATTAAAACCTTACAAAATTAATAATAGCATACGAATACCAAAGTTGATACTCGTTGGTCAACAACGTAATAAACCCAGGCCAAATAAAAATAGTGTACCCAACAGTACACTTAACTTTTTTTAGTCGATTTCCAAACTCAAATAATAAAATAAAATATCACATCTTAACAAAATGACATCCGAAGTATTAAATGTAATAAAATTAAAATGACAATCTTTTTGGCGCGAACAAGACACGTTCCGCTTGAAATACATATAATTTTTACATATTATACCGTAGCTCATAGCCGTAGTTTGTGTTTGTACTCTGGAACGCGTTCATAGAGTGCTTAATTGTGTCGTAAATGTAAATAAATACTTTAAAATACAAGGGTGTAATTATCCTGAAGTACGTTTCTATTGTTAGTTGATACGGTATAAAGAACTTGGAAAATATAATTAATATCTGTTCGTAAGACGATAAAAGTCCAAGATTACACTTTTGAGAATAGCTCACAGAGTACTTTTGCGTTAGATCTCATTATTCTTACTTTCTATTGAATTTGACTAGAATGACAGTGACGGAAACTCATATACTGACAGCCATCATCTGCGTCTTGTTTGGCGGGAGTGGAAGCTGCGCAGTACAGTTGCGAATAATCCCGAGTTGCGTTGTTTTGTTGTTTTCCATGTTCAGGGTGAAGTTAGCTGTAATCTTAACTTAATACAGTGCACACCACCGAGAGTCCGAGTTGTGACAGAAGTGAACAGAGATAAACGATTGAAGCAACTTGCTTTTACGTCGCGTTTCCCGTTACAACTATTTGTTATAATCTTTTACTTTTTAAGTTTCATGTTATTTTTTTAATATGAAGAAAGGATATAAAGTGACCGACGTGAAGAGGGAGAAAAAAATCGGTGTTGCCGCGGAAAATCTACAGGAGCTTATTGATAAATCATGCATTAAGTTGGGTGTAAGTTTATAATGCTTTTTTCATACCTTCACATATAGTTTCATTATATTATTTCTTAATGTGATTTTATCTTACTTTTATTTATACCTTGTTGATATTGTAAACCGAAAATCGGTGTGGAGTGGAATAAGGTCAAGGCTAGTTGGATAGCCTTGACCGACATTGTACCTTGGCCTAATTCGATTTACCGCTTTCAGTTCAATGTCAGTCGGTCGGAGTGTCGATTGTTCGTGGCTGAAGACGGGACCCAGGTTGACGATGACGATTATTTGAATACTCTGCCGCCCCAAACGCTTTTTATACTATTGAAACATAAAGAAAAAATGGTAACTGGTATGTTTAATTTCAACACGAATGCAACACTGCTCTGAAATAAACACCACGATATATTTATAAAAAATAAGTATATATAAAATAAATTTTGGTTAGAAATATAGGATAAACCTATGATATAAAATAATATTTTTTGTATACAACATACTTATTCAAAACAATTTATTTGCGCGTTATCGGACTTCTATTAATTTTTTTATTTAAACATCACTTTGGGTTGTCGTAGTATATCTTTTGTAAAATCACTACATTTAATGCAATAAATCTGCCAATATACTACGGTAAATCATCTACAAATTTGTTCCATTTAGAATTACCATTCTTTCTTTTTTACCTTCTTCTAATTTCCTGGCCGACAGCGCATCAGTGATACCATTGGTTTTGCTGATGTCCATGGGCGACGGTTACCACTTACCATCAGGTGGCTCGTCTGCTCGTTTGTTGGCTATTAACATAAAAAAAAACCAATCGCCTTAAGACGTAAAACCTTTGGCTCTTTTAGGGCGGAAGGCGTCCCATATTACCTCTACGCATTCATGAACTTCATTGGACAACTTTTAAGTCTTTTTTTCTGCACTATGTGTAACTAGCTCATTGTCAATTCAGATTACTACATTTTTAGGCGTAGTTACCTGTACATTTTGCTAGATGTTTTAGATTCTGGATTTTATCCCGCAAAACAGCATATTATTCTACAAATTGTGGCGTAGGCTCGTAGACCTACTCGCTCGGCTCGTAGACCAGTCCTAAAGTCAGGGATGTCAGGGTCTACATTTCTGCGCTGTTTCCTAATTGACAGGGTGAACTTTTAGATAAATTTTAATTTTTTTATAAACGCTTCCAGAAAATAGGAGTGTAACTCATGTTTATTATATTTATTTCAGATTTTGACTACTACTATAATTTAATTCGGTCAACAAAAAAAGACTACATTGACACAGGACTGGCTGCTAAAGAGTTCCTCGAATCCAACTTTAAAGAAAAGTTCAAGGTGTTTCAAAGGTACATCGCTGCAGCTGATGACGCTCGGACTGTGCTCAGCGACAGAACCCAAGATCCTGATTGGTTCGAAGGTGGGTATCATGTTTTCCACTCTTCTTATATAATATGTACATTGTTAATCCCAACATTGCCGGCAAGGTAGGTAAGTGTCGAATAAATCTTACAGATTTACGTCAGTCCCAAGCTTAAGAGCGTATTTTTTCCGTTGCATTGATTTTAATGTTCATTGCTAGTATATTATCGGCATCGCCATCCAGTGGAAAGTATGTAATTCCTATTTTAGGGTTGGCTAGGTTGCGGGTTGTTGCGTGATTATCTGCAACATAAGGATGATTTAAGTTATAAATTTTAGGATTGGAACCGTCGGAAAAAACAAAAGAACAATCCATGTCAAGACGTGTCAAGGATCGCATGAGAGGATATTACTACAAAACGAAGACTGCACTGCAAGCGTCCGAACTGTACGTACGCTCCAAAAATGGTTTCGGTAAGAAACTGATCGATCAATTCCTTTTAGATCTTCGAAAACTCCTAGAGTGCAGGAAGTACAACGAAGGATACTTCAACCGTAAATCTGATAGGAAAATGCGTCTCTGTGACCGAAATGGCGAATTTAAGTGCGGGGGTTTATGGAATAGCGACAAATGTGAATATTTAAACGATCACGTGATCAACCCTTACAGAAGTCGTGAGGAACGAATCATATTTCAAACTTGGAACTTAGACCACAGGATCGAGTTATCACGGTCCATTATTCCTAAGATTTTGCAAGCTATCGGTGACTTGTACAGCGGTGATGTTAGATGTATTGGTTGCCAAAGTATTTCCAGTGAAGGTGCAATCGACGCTGACAAATATTACCTACAAATTTTCACTAAAGAAAACCTAAAGCTGGTACACATAGTTTGCCATCATAAAGGCAAACACGACGCCGAGTCTGATGTTTTCATTGTGTGCCAAAAATGCTTTCAAGTTCGAAGTTTAGAATTTAATAACTAAGTGCAATACAACTTGGTAAAATATTTGCGAAATATATTTTTACGGTCTGTTAGACCGGTGCAGTGGGTTGCGGCTTTGACCGAAGAAGGCTAAGTCGTATTGTTGATATTATTAATTACTTTGCTTCCCTTAACCTCCATGTTTCTACACAAAACCCCCTTGGACAGTTGGATATTTGTCTGGGATTAGGTTAACTACGAAGCAAGTCGATCAAATAACATAAAACAGCTAACTTATAAATCTTATCTGCACATATAAATACGTAGTTTTTAATGGTAATACTGTTGTTGTTTTACCAGTTTTTAATTATCAAACATGTTTTACCAAACGTACTGAAATATAAGTGCCGCTGTAAACTCATCACATATTTATAATGGACTTCTTACAAACATAAACGAGCACAATTATTACACGATATTATGGTGACGTAAAATAAACTTTCGAACTTCTTGGATCACACTAAGTATTTTTTAAAATACTTTATTGCTATGTCCATGTCACTTTAAAGTGGAAATTGAATTTTTTTACCAAACTGTTTTCGCTTATTTAGGAAATAATAAAATAATGAAATTACCTTTAGCTAATGAGAATACGATATTGCTACGTTTATGCCTTCAGCGTGATTTGAGTAATTTTTAAGGTTTAAAATAATGGACGGATTTATGATCGTGTCAAAATAACTATTTATCTACTTAAGTAAGATTATTCTACAATATAAGTTTTAATCGAATGATTCATTACTATGTAACCTTTTGAAGTATTGATTATTATCATTAATATTATGATGTTGTTATAATTGTTTAATAGATAAAAGGATTTTTCTATTCCTTAATTGATCTCCTCTTCCCTTGTTAGTTAAGACTAAGTATAATATACATTGAAACAATAACATTTAATCAAATTATGATATATTGACTTAAAAACATGAATATAAACGTTAAACAATACTAAATCATTTATGTACTGTTTAAATTGCATTCCGATATCCTATATTTATAACTGGTTGTGTAAATTATGTTTCTATAATCGATTGTGTATTAAAAGTGATTGTTACATAATAAGTTAAATCATGAAATGATGTATATTTATATATATTTGATTTATAATGTATTCAACAATTTATCCAAGGTATCATGAACCTCGATTTTATACAGGGTTTAGCTAGACCATAATAAATACTCACAGGGTGATCGGTAAATATCTTTATAAGTTTTCTGCTGCACATCTATCTTTATTAAATAAGTTGCTTGCAGCCTTTCTTATATCTCTTAAATTCTAATCAAAGCTTAGATTTTATACTATTTGCTACTTGTCCACAAGATATTTCAAAAAGTTTTGGTCCTTAGCCAAATATTTATTAGCATTACATCATTCAAAATTTCGAATATTGTGAGGAATTTGACGATCACCACTGTAAAAGTAGAAAAACATTAGTGGCTGTTAAATAGCCAATAACGAAAAAGTGCATGGCTTTTGTAAGCCAGTATATTTTTAATAGCCGATATTAAATTAATTCGTTTATAAAAAACATTAATCTGAACCTAATTTCTATACCAATTATATACCTGATAGAGGTAAATCCAACAAATTATATCCAGTGCTGTATAAAGGTGTATGTGTTTGCGGATAGTGAGATTTCACCAATCTAAATAAAACTATTGTTTAGTAAAAGTTTATCCAAATTTTGCGCCCATTACATCTTATATTTATAGTCGACTAAAGTCTTGGAGGTACCATTACTGAGATGAAATGTTACAATTGATTGAATTACAAAATGGCCTCGCGACGGAAGTTATTCCCTTACCAACGCAAAAAACTCACTTTACGTGACTTTCGACACGTTCGATTATGTTGTTTCCCTGAAATGACTAAGTAGGTTTTTTGAGTAATCTCACGTAGCTCTGGCAGTTCTTCGACTCAAGTTCGATGTCCGAACTATTCCCATTAGATATATAGTTTAAAAAATATATATTATACAGAAAAGAGAGTCATCGTATCGAGCTAGCAATATTGACCTGTTCTGCAAGTAGATACCTACACACAAATGCCAACTTAAGCTTTTCACTATACGTTCGACACGGAGAATGTAAGGTGTCGTTAGTTATCAATAATGTTTAAGGTAGATAAACTACTTCGACCCAGTAACCCATATCAAAGCTAAATAAAGTATCTTTGTAGCTGACCTGGGTCAGTGTGGGTTAAAATTAAAATAGGTTGTGAGTAGTTACTTCACGATATGCTTCATGTCCATGGAATAGTTGTACTTTATATCCAACAATATTTTTTAATATTTTTTTTCCTAAAACATTACATGCGATGAACGTTGTTAGTACCGAATTTCAGTATATTTCCAAACTACAAGTATTATTCGGAAACTATAGAAGAATTATTTAGTTTGGTTTACCGGCAAACGGACAACATTGGTCGACAAAAAATATATCCATGGATATCTGACCCACCGACCAACTGGAAGGAATAACCCGTTGAGCAGTTGGGAACGTTTCCGCAAAAGTTTTATTCTTGGCATAACCAGTTATCATTCATTGATCCATGTCGTATGCAATTTTCATTGTTTTGTTTTAGTTAAATTAAATAATAATATACTATATTGCAAGTTTACTATCCTTCTGTTTACCCGTAACATTTTCATTGTAACCTATCCTTAAATTTTTTGAATGTTTCTTTGAGTTACTCATGGTTATGATTGCAACTCTAATAACGGAAAATAACTATAAAATTAGAACAAATACTTTGTATAAATAAGCGTTAATTTATTTGTATATTATATAGCGATGATTAAGTTTTTTTTTTTATCTGTACGTTTAACGCGTACACATTACATAATGAGCTATTCTGTTTAATTTATTAATTAATATTTTACCTTTGAAACAAAATTATTTATGTCTACTACTGTCTGTGTACTACTACTTTCTGTATTTTACTATGCAGATAGATCATACTGTATTTTATTGCACTGAAATTTTAGTGTGATGTAAATAATTTAAATTATCCTTTCATCAGTTTTATTTGTTCATTCAGTTTTAATTGTATGTAATGTTTCATTTTGTAAACGGAATACAGGTAACTGAAAATATTGTGTTGCTTAAACTGTTATAAAATATTTATATAATATATGGTAACATATGTAGTTGTGTCGACGTGTGGTTTTAATAATGATATTAATGTTATCTTAAAAAATATTTACATGTTTGTCTAGTGACAACGTTGTCTTTGTAGCATAGTATTGTAGTGATATTGAGAGCTATATTTATTGAGTTGTAGGAAAAGTTATTGTGACTTCTTCAACATAGCTCAGACTAAATCGCGTGAAGCCGGAAAAGTTAACTACGAAACTCGAAGAAATTACCTTTTTATGAAGGTTACGCTGGTAAGTAATTTAATTTGCTGATTAATAAGAACGGAATTTATTCCGAATTTGTATTTGTAGGTAGGTGTCCTTTTTGAAGAAACTACTCTGCGCTCATCATATGGAAAAGTAAATAAATGATAGATGTACATATTTATAAATAAATTCTGTCCATGTTCAAGATGTCACAATTACAAGAATAAGATTGTATTCTCAGCAGTAGGTACAGTGAATAGAAACTGTAGTCGCTTCCAGAAAGCTTTATAGTGTATTAATTTAAGGGTATAGACATAGATGTTCTATACAGTATTATCTAACTACCCTAATTTCCCATAACATGTTAAAATTTGACAAATAGTTGATAGTGTAGGTATATTTATGTACTTCAATTGTTAATAATGTAGCATGCTCCAAGTTGTAAGATGGTAGATTAATGATATACATTACTTTAACCTTTTCCTCATTGTTTTAGATTTTGGTAGTTGAAATTGAAACGTCTTTCTGGTATTCACTATTCTAATACATATCCCACACATTAGTTCTCTGCAATACAACCCTCTCTTAAATTAGTACATATGTTGAGTAAGTAGAATGCTGAGATTTTCAGTTATAATTATTTTTAGAGTAGAAAATTAGATATTATTATGGCCAATTTTTCATAGTAAAATTAATAATGCGCACAAAACTTGCAGTGCGTACAGATTTTAGATTTTCTGTATGTTTCTCTCAATGCTAAAATCAAAATGTTGTTAATTCGCAAAGGATAGCTTTAGTGCTTTGCTCTTGTAACATTGGCGAAAAGTACAAACCGCGTGTTATATTTCTTGATTACAGAATATTTTAGAAATCTGGTTATGCGCACTAAAATACTAATATTTATTTTTGATAATGGATTAGTATGATGTCTTGCTTTTTATGATTATAATATTATAACCAAATAATACACTTCTATTATTAATACTTAAAATACGTATGAAATAAATAACATTATTTTATTTGTCCCAACTATAATTGATTGATTACGAATAACGGATCGGAGAAATCTATGGGGTCGTTCTATACAAAAAAAATTAGTTACAATCCCGCACGCACCTCTAATTAACTAATCAATTATCACAATTGGTGACTGAAAACATTCTCCGAAATGTTCTCAAAGGTGTGTGAAATCTGCCAACCTGCACTTGACCAGAGTGGCCGACTGTAGCCTTAAACTATTTCATTGTGAGAAGAGACTCGATCCCAGCATTGGGACAATTATTGGTTTTAATGGCGGTGATGATGAAAAACAATGTGAGTTTGTGTCATAGACAGATAGATATACCAATGTTATCTCTAACCTCTTCAACTAAGGTCTTAAGGAGTATTACTTGTAAAGTTCACTAAGTACTAATAAAATGGTAATACTATGGTGGTAACATAGTACAATAGCGTGGCCGGGTTGGAGAAATATTTCATATGAACAAGGGACTACAAAAATATTTATCTAATAATAATAGAAAATGAAATGATATTTTATGTACCCTAATAACAAATATTTCTAGGAAAATTTACATTAAACATAAGAAATAATTATGTAAAATTAATATATTTTAATGATTTTTAAGTATATTTAACAAGCTTATGTTGGACAACGTGACTGCTAAATAAGCATTCATAATTTTTTGTTTTTCGTCGGGAAGTTAGTTACAATGAAACTATTTTGTCTCGTACAATACGCGCGCAATTCGTGAATAGAATACCTTACCGTACGAACAAGTTGATCCATGTTTTAAAGATTTAATCGTACTAGATGAACGTTGACAAGTGTACTATTCTTATTTGGCACGGCGTATTGTGTTGAACGGTAGGCAAGAATGTAATAACAAAATTATCTAATGCGACAAAGTTACATTTAACCCGTAAATTCTATTCTATTCATATACATACCTATGTTATACAAATGAAATATATTGTTAAAAATAATCAAATAAATCGAACGTATTACACATTTTGATCTTTTATTTCCCTGACATTGTCACATAATCAAGTTATGGTTGGTCACCATTATTTAGGTAAATAGATTGCACATTTGCTTATGCTACAAATCCCTTGATCTTAATACATCCGTAATTAAAATAGAATCGTATACAGAATTTGTTCCCTTGGTAAAATGGTAAAATTTAACTTATTGCTAGATTAGTACTTCTGTATTGGTCATCGCCGACCTTTGAGGATAGTGTAACGGGCAGGGTTTTTATCAGTGCCTCCAGACACTGGTAAGTAGCTTTTAAGTTTTTTTTATCTACGATTAGTCTAAGCAGTTCTTATTGTCTATGGAAAGTGTGAATAGTTTCTTAAGGTCCTTTTGGTTGTTGCTACAGTAATTGCTTTATCATTAACATCAAATGGGCCTATGCATACGAGAAATTATCCTTAAAGTTATTCCAATCTTATGATATACTGGTATCATTAGTAAAAGAAAAAGCATCATATGTCATCATGGATGGGATTCGAAAAATTGAGCTACAAAAATCTTTGAATTAAGCCTCAATTGAAATAGCTATTTTGCAACTTCCGAAAACTAATTTTAATTTTCACAGAGTATACATGAAACACGCAATTTAAATTGAACAATAATTATCAATTTGAGTTCTCAAATCAACACAGTAACAACAAAATGGTTTTTATTGGGAGCTACTTTTTTATCCCACAGAAGATTATCTGTGATGATGAATCACGATAAAAAAGTTTAACAGAATGAGATCTTGGAACTGAAAAATCTAAATGTGATAATATAGTTTATTACAAATAGACAATTTATTGTCATTGTAACTGCCACTATTACGGCGCTCTACCTTCTTTTTCTGCCCGGTGCCTTCTTTTTGGGATTGCGCTGCCCTTTTCCCGCTTTGGGCTTTTTAGCTGAGAATTGTGTGACATTACCTCTGCCCTTACCCTTGCCCTTAGGTGCTTTTATGGTTTTTTTTTCTTCTGATCGCCTTAAAAATAAAAATAGTTATATTATTCTTTTTATTCTATACATTCTTGATTGTACATTATCAGTCGCTTTTGTGCATATTATATATTATCGTTTACAAGGGATTTATTTCGATAACACTATGGAAATAATGATGATGGAATGAAATGATAAACATGACCAAACGGTTAATTAAAATAAATATACTAATAAATAAAAACTTAATACATACAAATGAGATGGGCTGGGGATGATACA
Source organism: Megathymus violae (assembly GCA_003671415.1). Lineage (NCBI taxonomy): Eukaryota > Metazoa > Arthropoda > Insecta > Lepidoptera > Hesperiidae > Megathymus > Megathymus violae. The sequence continues at coordinate 165,968 of PDGT01000021.1, forward strand.
CGGTGGCGAGAAGGAAGATTACAGACAGAGGAAATGCTTTTGAAGTTAAAGTCATTTAGTAAAGGAACACACTTTCTGCTCAATGTGTTTCAGAAGTAGCAAATTCCAAAGATAAATTTATTTGAAAGATAACTATGGCCACACTTATGCAATTGTTGAATGTATTATAATTAACAGTTAGATAATTTGTTTTTTATACATACTGCACTTGTTCATTGTGAATATGTTTCGAAACAGCTTTCTCCATGTCAATTTTGGGACGTTTGTTCAATATTTTGTCAATTAAATTTAAGTTATTTTCTTTTTCTGCCTGCGGTGTGGGAATAGGTGCTTTGCGTTTCCGGTCCTTGCCAGGTATTAGTTCATGGATTCCCTTTCCTCGTGCTTCCTTCTCTTTTGGCAGTTTATCTTGGAATTTGCCCAGCGATGCTGTTGAAGCTTTTGCTACAGTAGCAGCTGTAGATAGCTAAAATATATATGTTTATTTTTATTTATTCTCTTGAATTTCAGCAATTTGAACTCACCTAGTCTTAAAATTATGTAATATGGGAATAAAGAGCTTAATAGCATTACTAATTTACAAAAAAATTCACACCTTTATTCTTAGACAAATGACATGTTTTTCCAGCAGGCCTTGAACACAACTTATCTATACATAACAAGACTTATCTCGAAATTTTAGGTTTTCAAATTTTTCTTTTACAATGGCAGATATATTTTGTTAAATGCCATCGCCACCTTCATCGAATTTTAAGAATATATCTAATCAACTGCAATGTAAGTTAACCGGTAGCAAGAATCCTAGACCTTCAGGGTATACCTATGAGGCACTGCATTAAATAAGTTATGAGTACATTTAGAAGAATTTGTGTATGTGTCAAATGAAAAGGCACATAGAAGTAGAACTGCAATTATTCTTATATATACTAATGAAACAAAGGATCATAATTTGAAACTAACAATTACCTAATGTATTACTCTATACTTTTTTTTACTAAATAATAAGGTCTTTAAATCCAAATTATAATGCAAAATGCAATGTGTTTCAAAAATATTCACTAAAACTTGTTCATTCAAAACATTTTTGATTATTTCTGTAATATTATTGCAACCTTGATTTAATATTCATATATTATGTACAAAAATGTTTTCATATCATATCATACTTAGTAAATATTAACATGTAAACTCATTACCTGAGTGGCAGAAGCTTTGTCAGATGTTACTGGTATACCAACTCTTGGAATTTTAACCTTCCTAGACCTGGCAATGTTCTTCAGTCTCTGAAGATCATTTTTGGCGACTTTTTCTGATTTCTCACTAGCTTTTTTCTCATACATATCAGTCATAGGATCCACGTTCTGTGGTACCTCTATTAGCCAATTCTTTTCTTTTTCGGCTGCAGCCCTCTTGAATCTATAATTGAATAAAATAAAAGTCAACAAAAATCAGTACATAGATATTAGGCTATAGAAAATAATGAAATTTGTATGGGAAAAGTTAGTTTTTCATAGTATCAGTTGAAACATATAAAACTAGTCAAATTATGGTATTTTGTCACCCAACCACCCAAGTATATCTACTATAGTTGGGGCATCACAAAAGCCCATCAAGAGTGGTAATTTAAAAAAAAAAACCTAATTTATAATTCTTTAGTGGTCCATGATGCACGGGTTTATTGATAAGGCCTGGAACATTTTTCATCATACTGCTGCATATTACCAGTGATGATTGGTAGAAACTATTAATACATTTATTTACCTCTTCAAAAAGTATTACCAACTCACCCATATAAAGGCACCCATTTCTGCAATTGCTCATCCCATTTAAGTTTATCCTTTTTGTTCTTGGTGATGCCCTTAGATTTCGCAAACTCTTGCCACTTAGTCAGAGGTTTTGGCTTAGGCACTGGCTTGGCTCTAGGAAGCAGGGTCGTAGGCTGTGGTAGCCGTACAACTATTGCTTCATCTACCCTTTCTGTGGGTAACTCCCATATTTTGTTCAGTAACAATTGTGTGTTGTCTCTTGTTAAAGACTGTAGATATGTATCTCGGTTACTGGCTGATCTAAAAATTAGAAAACATTAAAGATCAAGCAGAAACCCATACTTAGATATGAAGTTAATAATAGTTACCTATATATAGTTTATATAATAGTATCTTAATAAATAATTAATTGTCGATTTAATTACAACAGTTTTCAATCGTAATGTAGGTATTGCATGGCAATATCTGTATATTAATAATCCAACTGCTATTCGATCGTAAAATATTATAACAATAAAAAATATTAAAACTTACTTTAGAGACTTCGTATCCAAATCATTTGTGTCTGAAGCTAGAAGAGATCCTAAATCAAATTCTACTTCTAAATGCTTTTCAACAGTGATTGGTTTATACTTTTCTGCTTTTCTTTGTTCCCTTTCTAATATTTCGTTAACAATATCCATTCTTTAATTCTTCTCTTTCGTATTCCTATGTATACCAAAAATATTAATCTACATTAGTATATTTCAGTGAAAAACGAACCTTTAAAAGGTTAGAGTTTAAAGTTATTTATTTTAATTGACATTTTATAAAAACACGTGTGTTTTGTCGTACAAGATGACAAATGTCATCATGTCGAGTAATGAGGTAGTTTTTTTTTTCAGCTCGAGATACAGTACGGTACCTGCGGTATTTTAACTGATGAAATGGTTGACTTGAGTTGTAACGCAGAATTAATCAGTAACTTATATGACGCATATTACACGCAGGTGTTCTGCAGTTTATAAGTTTTGCATGTAGACTGCAAAAGATTGCGCCCCGTATACGGAATTATTTTTCAAAATTATCGGTGCATCTGACCATTTATCTGGCAGTAGGTTATTTGATTTCTGGCTAAAACGGTTGAAACCTAAAATACGTCTTCGATGTTAAAATAATTCAATATATTTATATTACATTCATAATAATAAACTATAAGCAAAAACAAATTTAATTATTACCTTACTTATGTAACTATCAGTATTTTAATCTCTAAATTAAGTTTGTGTAAAACATAGTACTTGTACTGAATTAATTGCGGATACGCGTTTACATTTGTTAACTAAAAAATCTAGTAATTCAATTCATGTGCAAATGGTTAATATTCGATAAAATTTCAGTTCACACGAAGAATTTGGTAAAACTATAAATAACTGTTCGTTGATCTTACTATTTTCCAGGCAGATAAAAATCCGGAAGCATTTAAAATTTTGAAACCAATAAACGAACAAACGTAATAAAAATTTCTCACATTTTGAGCTGCTAAAAATTATGAATAAATTACCCATGGGCTTAAAGACTAGTCCAAGTTCTTTTACAATGGCTATGACTATAGTTAAATCCGGATTAAATTATGATGATAAAGTTAATGAACGAAATAGATGATTTATTAATAAATTCATAATGTTTCGCATCACTTAATGTTTAGTGCGTCATGGTTGCGCTGGATTTAAACTCATCCAATCGCGGTCCAGCAGTAGGTAGTTCGAAAAAAATACTAAGATTAATAATTGTGTGTGACTAAGCGAGGCTGACCTAATTTAATATAGTTCGTGTTGAGCCGTCGGGGAGGAATTTCAGTTAAACAACTCGCCTATCGCTAGTTTAGTTCATGATTACCCACTATTCAAAAAGTCGAAAATAATTACTCTACGGTCTTAGACATTTAATGCATTTCATATTACCTTACTAAATAAACAATTAGACTCATCTTTGACTCTATGCTATGCTGTCACATTTCATGCATCACCTTCCATGGTACGTAGTCTGTGGTAACGACTTACGAAACATAAACAGAAATTCATTAAATATTCTTACTTTCACATAAAATATTACTTATTAAACTAATAATTCATTGTAAAACGCTTGGCATATACGTTGTTTCTCGTTAGTCAATCATTTTGCTTTCAATCTTTTCTTTATCCTTTTTTAAGTTTAGAGGTTACACGTTTTTATATATACATATTTTTCGGACTAAAGTTTCATTGTTTTGAAATATGAGTGCAGATCCTGAAAAGATATACTGTTTCAAGATTGAAAACAAATTCATTGTCAAAAGTGGCTGTAAGAAGCGGATGTGGCGATCTCTAAAACAAATATTGACTGCCGATAAATCTCTGCCGTGGCCCAGTGAGGCTGTTCTTTGTAGGTATAATATTTCAACTCCAAATGTCATAGTGTCGTATTTTTCCTATACACTTTTAGCCCAATTCAGTATATAACTTGGTAAAACTGTAGTTATCCAGTACTCGCTTAGAAGGGTGAGACTGGAGGGAGTGGGGAGAGTGGGTTCAGTAATTACTCCCAAAAGAAAATGCGTATTTTTTTATCCGATTTTGAAAACCTCTAGAGTAATAAAACACGTAAATTTTGTTTCTTGGCATCTTAAATGGGAATTGAGGGGGAGGAAAAGGCGAGTAGCAGTCCCCTCTTCACCTAACACCCACATGCTGAAGGCGCGAATTTGTTTTTGGGGATTTATGAATATAAAACTTAAGATAACCCCGTCGGCGTCAACTCCGTAAAACTCGGGCAAAGTCCTCCTATACATACACATACAACTCTGCTGATCTGCTATACTGTGCATCATGTGATCAAGTATTTAAATCAATCTGGTCTCACCAGTCACATCCCCTGCCACCAGAGAAAAGGGGACAAGTAATTGACAGTAGGAGTCGCTATTGTCGGATACGGCAAAGGACGACATCATCTGTGTTATCTGCAAGAGCCTAACTGAACCTGCCAACCAATAGGTTAGTAAGCTTGTGATGTTTTTAAAGAAAACATTCGCGACACTATGGTACAGTATGAGTTAAACAGAATTATGATTGATCACAAATACAAAATTGGCATTTAGCATTGATAGATGTCAACAAAAGTTCATCAACAGAAACTTTTGCATTCCATTTCAGATCTATTTTACTTATTTATGACAAATAACTTTAAAATTTACTCAAATTACGTTTCATTATATGCAATTTTTCTAAAATTTATTATAATCTTTATTAAATCAAAATGCATTCTCTAAATCTATAAATAGTTTAAAAGGTTCAAGCTGTACCCTGACAAGATCCACAAACTAAAACCATAATTAAAATCAAGTAGCAAATATAGCCTACCTTAAAACTTAGCATTTGCAAAATTTTTAATTCCAGGCGTAGACCAGTCTTATTCATTCCATTAAACAATGTACTATGAATGTGTGAGAAATAGCACTAGAGGCAATTACATGTTGTTGAACAAATTCTTATGTATATAGACTTTTATTATACAAATCCATATATATAATACTACCTGTGACTTCGTTTGCGTGGAATTAAACATAGAAGTTATTCAGTAGAAATAAAAGTAGCCTAAGTTACTCCTTATTACATCAGCTACCTGCCAGTGAATGTCCTGTCAAAATTGGTCCAGCCGTTTCAGAGATTATCCAGAACAAACAGACAGAGAGACAAAAATTGTAAAAAATGTTATTTTGGTATATGTACCATTACATATTCATATGCATGTAGTAAAAAGTGGTTGTTTTAATATTACAGACACTCCCATTTTTTTTATTAGTATAGATGGAATTATATAATAAAAACTATATTGTTACAGATTACTCCATAAATGCACCACCAACCTTCAAACCCACTAAAAAATATTCAGATATCTCCGGTTTACCAGCTCCATATGTGGATCGCCATTCAAAGCTTTATTACAGCAATGTAGAGGAGTTTAATACAGTTCGCAGTTTGCCAATGGATATAACAGCTGGCTATTTACAACTGAGGGGAGCAAACATTATTGTTGGATAAAATGTTATAAATTTGTGTGAACTGTATAAGTAAGTTTTATTGATACATCCCTAGATAGTATTATGAACAATTTTGGTAATACCAGTGGTTATATTTTAATATAATGAAATGTATTGAAGCTTTGATGGTAAATTAGATACATTTGAATTGTCTGTTTACTGCCTTTTGGACAAGGTGCTAAAACTTAGAAGTATTTTACTGTTGTTTAGTTATATCCAGGTCTTGATTGTTTCAGTTTCTATGAATTCAACTGTAAAAATTGAAACTATATCTCTGGACCATTGTAACATTTTAAGGATTGGCTTTATCTATAATACATACATAACATAAAAGTTGTAAATGTTTAAAAATAAAATACCACATATTAAAATACAATATATGTTTACTATGGCTTAATACTAAAATTAACAATTAGCAGTCCATTTTTGGCAGTTGCTGATCTAAACCACCTGCCAGACTTGTGCTCTTGCCCCACTGCAGCATACAGCTGTTTACCATCACTTGTAAATGTCATATTATTCACAAAACCACTGACCTCAATACTAAACATAGAAATAACTTTTCTATATGAGTCACATACTTTCCAAAGCTTAATATAATTGTCATAAGAGCCAGATGCAAATACATCTGAATTTAATAGCGTAGCTAAACTTGTAATCCATCTTGGCACTGCGTTTTCAGAGCAGCCATGTGCTTCTGTTACTGTACATAGGGGCTTTTTTTTCAAGACACTCCATAGGCATATTGATCCATTGTCGCTGCCAGATACAAAATGCTCCTCATCAAGCAATTTAACTTCATCCAAGCTTCCCATAGGTCCATTGAAAATGAGTTGTGATTCTTCCACAATCTTCCATATTCTAATTGATGTATCTCTACCGCCAGCTGTGATTGCTCTTTCTCGAGACAGGGCATCTATTGCTGTGATCGGTGACTGATGACCAAACAATGTTTCAACATAAGCCATCTCATCAAGGGACCATATTTTCACTGACCTGTCTTTGCTAGCAGAATATAAATCATGTGTATTCTTTCTAAAAACTAGGCCTGTTACCTTATCCTTATGGCCTTGGAATGTGTGCATGTGTTTCAAAGTACTAGGATCCCAAATTTGTATGTTAGAGGACTCATCTGAGGTAGCTAGATACTTTGAATCACTAGTTATTGTAATAGAAGTAATGCTTCCTTTCAACAAGTTCGAATTTGTTTTGTATGTGAGAGACCCAAGTTTTCTTTTTTCCTTGATACTCCATTTTACAACGGAGCCGCTTTTACACCCAGAGAAGGCAAAGCAACCGTCGTTAGAAATGCATACACAAGTGAGGGAAAGGCGGTGCTCTTTAGTTTTTATTAATCGGCGCTCATTTTTATCGGGAACGATATATTTATCCGCAATTTCTATTCGTAGTTTGCCTTTCTGTTCTAAATAGTCTTTTTGTAAGCGCTTCTCAATGGCATCGTCGATGTCATTGAGTTCCGCTCTTTTAGCTTCTTCTTTTTCGATTTCCTCTAAATATTTTTTAGCTAACCGCAATTTCTTCTGCTCAGCAGTTTCGTGATCACTTTCAGATTCTTCTGCATCGGAAAATTTCTTTAAATCTAACTCACTGTCTGATGATTCGTTGCCGTTTTGTAGGTTAGGAGCATTCTGTTTTTTCGGTTTCTTCTTTGGAAGTCTTTCGCCTTTCCTTTTGTGAACCTGTCTAGGCTTTCCTTTCAAAAAGAATGAAGAAGACATTTTTTAAAGAACTTTCAGTAATTTTGAATACGGTTCTATTACCACATAAAAGCACGTTGAATCGACGTTTGAAGATTCAGTTTGACAGATGTCTATCACTGTGTCATGTTAGAAAGGTGACATGATAGTACCGTATATAAGTTTCAGAGGGCAGGCTCACAGACTATTAAGATGCTTATAGTTTAAAATTTGAATTTCCATTGTTATAGTAGCTATCATTTCTACTGAACCGGTACCTCTACTTACGTCAATAATAAACCCATTAGTAATGAGTCATTACACGTAACGAGTATATGGGCGAGACGGTGCCTTCGACAGAATGCTCGGTACATACTTCAAACATTATGACGAGTGCTCGGCCGAGCAGAGTGGCGAGTCATTAGAACCACGATTTGATTGCTAGGCAGAGTGCCCACCTCCCTGTTTAATTCCTTAGCCCTCGCAGTGACTCGTTAGCCCACTCGACACGTTTGAATATGCATTAGGCCATTACTCGCCACTAGTTCGCCGGTAATATGTGCATTTTGTATTTCTTTTCGTATATACTTAAAATTTGAAGGTAATTTAAATCTGAAGCAAATATTAATATTATTATTTTTTTAAATTACAGATTCCATCAATGTCTCTAGCTACTGTAGAAGAAAACAGATCCCAATCAACAATTACTGATGCCGCTACTGTAAATATAAGTCTAAGGTGATTTAGAAAGCTATAAACGACTTAAAAGCATTGCATGTTTAAGTAAATCTTGAAGAAGAATCACCATTCGAAAAAGTGTGACCATGCAACTTAAAAATAATGTGCAGAAAATGCATTACTAGCACAGCAAAAAATTCAATGCATATTAATCGAAATTGGGATAATATATTACAGAGAAAAGACAGTAAATATTACGTCTAATAACAGCCAATCACTTCTGACACCATCATCTACCCATTCAGGTTGTAATGATGTGGGCGATTTAAAATTTCAATTTTGTGAAGGTACCGCGACTAATAATTAAGAAGAAGTGTATTCTTATATTGTCGAAAGCCCTAATATAATACTACAAATTTATCTGCAGTTGCTTCCACAACTAATATTACTCAGCTATGGTGGCCGCTTTTAAAAGTAATAGGGCTGAATAGTTTTAAGTCTGTTTAAGCAATAAAAATTGAATTAAGTCTTTGGGTTTTATTTTTCACGTTTAGTTACGACATTTTTAACAAAAAATAAACTTACCTGTAAATATGATTCTAAACAGCTAATTATGGCGTCCATCACTTCTGGTATAAATTATGATATGGCAGGTATAGATGTTCTATAAAATGCTTGTAAATACCGATAGCTGATCCCAGTTGCAAAATAAGTTAAAGCTATTTGCAGTTTAACTTTGCAGGTATTCCTTGTCTCTGTATTGTGCCTGCAGGCCTGCTCTTTGAACATGTGGAGTTATGTTCTCCCAGGGGCGGCTTAACCTATAGTGCAGGCTGTGCAATGCACACGGGCGGCGCTCCCTGGGACAGCTAAGAGCATCGTCTTGGACCATCATGGTACAACAATGATATGACAGAAGCGGCCAGTCAGCGCGGTGGCGGCAGTTATCAAACGCGAGCGCCCTATGGGCGGCTTCTTTTTGAAAGTTTTCTTCAAAGTGAAAGATCCTTTTTTAAACTTAAAATAATTAAAAACTACCTTAGATCAACATTGACGCAAAGTAGGTTAACTAATTTGTCATTAATAAGTATAGAACATGATGTAAAAATTGAGATTGATGACATAATTAATGATTTCGCTCATGCAAAAGCACGAAGTGATTTTTTCTTAAATATTTTGTTTGTAATTTATATACTTACTTAGGTACATAGGGTGGTACTGTAATGTAGATAAGATAAATAATAGTTTAAATAGCTGTAAGTATATAATAGGGTTTTGTAATGTAATGTATATAAGATAAATAAGAGTTTAATAAAAAGATCTGATTATTAAAATTTACCACATGTTTTATTTTGAACCTCTTCTTCCCTATTAAGTGTGCATTGTAAGGCATATTATTTAACAAGCAATTAAATGTAATAGTAATACAAGATTTTGCATTTCAATAATTTAACAAGATTAAACTAATTATGTTAGCATTGCTTGTTATTGAACTGTCATAGTTAAATAGTTCCTTCTTGATTGGCAATGAGTCAGTGATGCCGCTAATAGTGGTACTCGCGTTCGACATCGAAAATTTTATTGTGTAACTTTACCTAGTAATTTACCTTCTAATTCTTTAAAATATTTTCTTTATTTGGGTTTGTCACATTTATAGTTATCAGGAAACCGAAATATTGTACTTAATAACGAATAAGACTTAAAACACGTTCTTATTTGCATTTAATATCTTCGTCGCCGCGATCGTTCGTTGAAAATACCACTTGAAACATTTACTTTAATGTAGGAATTCGATCAAGTTTCACTAATAAATTAAACAAACAATTAGCCTATGAATTTTGTTTTATGACCGTATTTTTAAATTACAAATTGATAAATATTATGATTGATTGCAGTATCATTCTCAGTAGTATGAATTAAATTAATAAGATAAATAGTGTAACCTTCTTTCTTCGTAAATAAGATGTAAGACTAACGTGACCATAATCCCGCAATGAGCGGGATAACCCCACTTTTTTAGTACGTGTCCTACCGTCTCCGACATACATGAGACAATACAGAAGCGTAATAGCTAAAATATAAATATAAAATAGTGTCCAAGTGTCCAAACATTAGATAACAAAGTGTAATAGCAAATTATCAAAATGAATTGAAAAATGTTGAATTTAATAAGCAAGACCTCAATAAAAGGCAATGTTGTATTAAAACATTTAATTTATGACAAAAAACCTTCACATATGAAATAGTGCCAGGTGTCCAACGTCAGGTGACTCTTCTTTCTTGATGAAGAAACGTTTTTAAGAAAGGCTCAAGGTTCTCGGTCAGAATACTTCTTGATCAACCTTTTCTTAATACCTAAGCTAAAATAAATTTGATCAGAGTGTTGCGATAGAACCAAAAAGATAATTATTAGTTTTGCCAGTAATACTCTCCATGGGTGAGGCGCATCTAGCTACGACGTCATCATATTGAGGCGGGGAGGGTATTATCTTTATTTTACCAATAAACCTAGACGCTCGCGTATCTGCAAATCACAGCAATCAGCACAGGTACTGCCACAGCAACAGGCCAGCGCACCACCGGCCTGCCAAACAAACGCAAGTATTAGTCCAGACTACGCATGTCGGTCGGCAGCCAACCTACCTGAATTTTCGTTTGCGAATGTGTTTGTGTGAATAAGAATTAAAATCATTTTAATTCATGAAATGATTAAATATCCACGCGAATATGGGCAGATGATGACCGATTGAACAACAGATTGCATGATGCTTCAACAAATGACATCTCCCAACAACGCGTTGTAAAATTTGAAGGGGTAGACAGACTATATATCGAAAATTAATAGCGGGTCAACGCGATTCATTCATTTACGTTTATATGCGTGTCTCGGTTTGTCTATAATATAAAAGTTTACTCATAACTTAGTACGGCAACAACAGCAAATCAGCAGTTGTCAGCATCGGCAAACCCCCCCGCCCCGCAAACCGCCACTCGCTCTCTGCACACTCCATGCCCTGAGCATACCAACATTGATATTAATTCTACAATAGTTCTAAATTAATTATCTTACACTAAGCATCATTACACTGTAGTAATGAACTTTCACTGCATAGACAAATGACAGTAAATAATTAAACAGGCCTATATTTTGAACGGGTTTAGAGTTATAAATAAAATACAAAGTACCTTTTTGATACAATTATTGTGTGAAAAGACAGTATTTACGATATTCATTTTTATCTTACGTAATTTACCACATGCAGTTGTTCTATATAATGCCCAATTTAGCCCAATTATCCCTTGGGTCAACATGATCTTCTTGTTTACTGATTAGTAACCTGAAATGACATCTAATGGGCGATAGGGCCACACCTAAGTTCTCATTAATGACATAGACAATATTGCATTAAATTACAAATCTCATAGGGTAATACTAACAACAGATTTTTCCTATTATCTGGCAGATTACAATGAATAACAAAAAAAAACTGTAATCATTCAATTTTACACAGAAAAAGTGTGAAATGCAATTTGATGAAGACAATTAATTTTTACAACTATAAATAACATTGACAACAAAAAATTTGTAAAATATCAAATTTTAACATTGACAAGGACACAAGGATGAAAAATTAAGATACAAATTATACTATAAGTTAACCTATGTTTTCAAACTTATTCTAGGACAGAATTTGTTACATTCAAGTTTTTTTTTCCACTATGTTGATCATAGTTAGGTCTACAGAACTTATACATAAACAGTGCTAGTACCTTGGCTGAAAGCTGCTTTGGGTCATGAAGTACAGAACTTCAGCACACAGCTGGTACCCAACCTGTAAATGAAAACATACCTTAAAGATAATATTCTTGTTCCCATAACAACTATCATTTGATATGAATGGGAGTAGTTTTTAGAATAAACTTAAACTAAAGTCTAATTTTGTTACCTAGAATAATATCAAACAAGACAATTATTTAATACATTTGTATGTCTTATTTAAGCCGAATGCAATTTAAAATACAAACATTTAATAATGATCGGACATGTTACATTTATCTGTGATTAATTGGTATGACATACCAAGATGTTCAATCAAATGAAAGTTGCAAGATTGCATTATGTGTAAAGTGCAGTTCTTACTCAGTGTTTCAATGCCTGGAGCGGGAACGAGACCGACTGCGGCTGCGAGTGCGGCCCCGAGAGCTCTTCGAGTCGGAACGGGAGCGCGAGCGAGACCGGGAGCGGCTGCGCGAGTAGGAGCGCCGCCGCGAGCGGGACCTGGATCGACGACGTGAACGAGACCGTGAGCGCGATGCGCTAAAAGAAATTCCATCACACGCAAATATGAATTGTGCTCGGAGTCAGACACAGTCGTGTGAAGCCGCCACAACGCACTGCCCCTGCAAACTCTGCTCTGATGATAACAAATATAAGAAACGAAAAGGAAAGCCAGCAACTTAATTCTCAAAGCTATCAACAGGGACACCATGTTTATGTCAATAGTGGAGTTTTGTGATATTATAAATTAAAAATTATGAATCTATCAGATTTGTGAATTTTTGCTGTATTTATTATAAATGAAGTTTACAATTACTAATATGAAGTACAAACAATTAATACTGTTTAACACAGTTTGATAACAAAAACTGTGAAATTTTGTATAAAGTGCAAGATATTTTTTTTTAATTTGATGAAGAGAACAAACATTAGAATATTAGAAATAGGTAACAAGAATAAATAGAGGTTAGGTACCTGCGGCGTCTGTCGTAACGGCTCCTGTACGGCGAAGATGGTCGTCCATATCGGGCCATCTGGACACGAAGCTCCCTCCCATCTAACATGCGACCATCCAAGGAATCAAGTGCATCCTCTGCATCGCGCCGGTCGTAGAATCTAAAAACCAGAAATTAAATAAGTGGCATTAAAATTAACAAAGGTTTTTTACCAAGAAAAGTCAAAATTTCTTAAAATTTAGTTAATTACCTGACGAAGGCGAAGCCCCTGCTTTCTCTGGTATATCGGTCTCGTGGAATATAAATGTCGCCAACCTCGCCACACCTTTCGAAAACGCGACGCAAATCTTCCGGCGTTGTTCTGTACGTTAAATTGTCCACTTTTAACGAAACCATGCCGTCAATACGCGGCGGCGGCCTACCGTAACTCATTTTTAATGGTTTTATCAATCTTTTTCTCCTTAAATTTATAAATTTAAGATGTATTCACTACGCTCACACGGTAACTGTATCTTAACAAAATGGCGCCGAAGAAGAGAACTCGGACAGGTCGTGGTCATTCGCCGCGGCGTCGATCATATCCACAGACAATATAGAATAAAAAGTAATTAGGGATACATAGAGTACTGCCTTTTATAACAAAGATATATTACACTCAAATATTGTATGTCGTGGCCATAGTCACGGCATTTTAAAAGACAGGCAGAGGGGTTGTGCGTGCCGCATTTGAGCGCGTAAGTGTTACCATTTTAGGTATTGATAAATAAAGTAATTGGTAGTTCTTTCTACAGTGTAGTAGATTTTCGAATTAAAAAAAATGTTTGTATATACCAAATCTAATAAGCCGTCAAATCTGTTCTAAAAGTCTTTTTTATTTATAGCTTAATGTTTTAAATATTTTGAGCTACGTAGCTCTGACCATGCCTGCTCTTCCGTTACAGATCTTATCAATTGAAACATTAATAAACAAGTATTTCAAATGAAGTGTTTTATAAAAATCGTAGATTTATGAACTAAGAAGTTAAGTAAGTAGATTGGAGGTAAAATAAGTAGAATATACCAATAAGAGCACTTTGTCTTATTTTTGTTAGTTTCCTTTGCAGTGAGAATAATGTTTCACATTTATGTAGTGATTTCTTACGTAATCTTTATTATGTTGATTGATATATAAAAATTTATCGGAAAAGTAAGAAAAATAAAAATTAATGTCATCGTGCTATTCAAATTCATATAATCGTTTTAGCGTCTCATAAATATGTTTTATCATGTAATTTTTTGTTTCTCCTACATTTTTGAAAAGCTGCTTTAACATTGAGAAGAAGAAACGGTCAAAAATACTCCTCAGTACATCTTGTAAATGACAAATATAAAATTGAAATCAACATAATATGAATATTACAACGTTGTAACCTGCGCAGAATCAGTACGGCTCTATTATTTTCAGCCCTACTTGTCTTTTATATATAATATCCTTTAATCTAATCTTTAACATCCTATAGGTGTGCTTTTCAAACGTAGCTAAAAGTTCCAAAGGCAAATCAAGTCTCAATTTATGATCCCCATGATGCTAAATCGATTTTAACGTGATCTTCATATCGCGATCCCTTTTGGTAACGTCTTTATGTAACCTATTTCATGTTTCACGATTGTGTGTATCAATTGCCCTTTCTGTTTATACACATTAATTTTTTTCATATAAATATTGAATTATTATAAAAAATAGTAAACAATTATTAAGGTAAATTCCAGAGTATCGTAGACGGTAAAACATTTAAAAATGTGATATTTTCCATTAGTGTTCAAGAATGTGTAAAGCACAATTTGGAAAATTCAGCCGATTTATTTATGATAGAGAAAGAACGTACCTATAAATACAGGACAGTGACTTGCAATTGATAATTCATGCATTAACATTTTTAAACACGAAGTGCTTAATTACAAGTCGTATGATAATAAAACGCCTGTTTATCACTGGAGCAAAGAGAAGCTTTAGTTGATTGATTTTTGTAATATTTTAATTAGTATGTATAAACTTGACTAAATTTTTTTTTAAATTATCTTTGTAGCCTAATTAAGTTTTAATGAGTATAAGTGAATCAAATTATAAACGAGCTAATTAACAATAAAAATAAATAATTTAAATTTATTTATTGTTTTATTTTTACCTGTGTTAGAACTTGTTAGTTCTTGTTTATTATCTTTAACCAATTTTGTCTGTGCAAGCAACGTCGAACTCCCTCCCCGCCCCGTTCATCATACAATTCCGATTCATCTTGTCACATCGTCAAATAGATTTAATTTTAAGTTGCAAAATTTTTTACGTTTACTTTTTGTTAATTTATCTTCATTCACGTTCACACTTGGAAGAGTAAAAGTCGCTCTAAGGGTAAGCAGGATCATTGTCATCAATAATTGTAACTGCCACATGTTAGTAGGTAGAGGCATCTTGAAATTCGATTTACCTATACCCTATTTATTGTAATTTGTTTCAGGCTGCTTCAAAATTTTATTGAGACCTCGGGCTTCGGCCTGTGGTCGTAGTAACTAAAAAACATAAGAAAAAAACTTAACTATTAATTTAAAACTACCTCCTATAAATTTTAACAATATTTTCTTTAAACTGTC
Organism: Megathymus violae; assembly: GCA_003671415.1. NCBI lineage: Eukaryota > Metazoa > Arthropoda > Insecta > Lepidoptera > Hesperiidae > Megathymus > Megathymus violae. The sequence continues at coordinate 181,525 of PDGT01000021.1, forward strand.
GTCATTTCACAATATTGCAAACATATTTAAACGCGATGGCCCAGTGGAATAACTCATACGCTTACAACAACCAGTATCAAGGCCAAAACACCTGGAATGGGGACATGAGTGGTCAATATCAAGCTTATTTTCCTAATAGACAATTTGATACCAGTAACCAGTATGTCAGCTTCAACGAGTTTCTCGCTCAAATGCAGTCTGTAGGCGTTCCGCAGACAAACTCCGTCACCTACAATAATATCCAGTATCCAAACTATCCTAATAATCAGTATAGTTATGAAAATATCCCTTCACAAACTGCTCAAATTGATCACAGTTATGGAGCAAATGCGCCAAATAACATTGTATCTTTAAACAATGCTGAACCACCACCTCAAGCATATCAATTGGACACTCATCAACAAAAGCAATATGATTCAGCTATAGCAGAAACAAATAAATACAATGAAATGGTTTTTAACTCAAAATTAACCCCAACAGCTACAGAATTTGTCCCTAAAAGTTCTGTTGTTGACACTGGTACCAATTCCAGTAATATATCACAACTAAATAAACCCTCAACTAGTAAAATTTTTAAAGAGTCTTTAAATATAACCAATTCCAGTAGCCAGAGTAAGCCTCCTAGTTCTGAAACAAATTGGAGAGAAAGACCACAAACTTCTCAGCAAAATGATGGGTCCAATGTGGAAGATGTTGATAGACAGGTTAAATATTACAAAGGTCAGAATAGAAATGGATCTGTAAACAATTTTACAAACAACCATAACAATGATTATAGTAATTTTAACCAAGATTCTTATTACTGCAACCAAGAATCTAATAAAAGCAACCATATTTCTGATGAGCATAATCAAGATGGGAATAGCTCTAGATGCGCAAATGATACTAATAGTGATAGTTCTGAGACAAATACTCGTCAACAGGAGCGGAACAAAAGGATTAATGACCCTAACAGTTACCAAAGGTCTAATAATCAATATTATGATACCAACAATCGAGAACAGAATCGTAATACAGATACCTATCACGAGGGCCAATCGAGGCCCAACTCTAAACAAAGTAGTAATAAAAATAAGGAAACAGATGTAGGTCGAATGTTCTATAACAGTTCAATGCCTAAAGGGAGTCAGGATGTGAGGAATGGCAGAGGTGATGGTTCCGGTCGCCGAGGCTGGGCTGGAAGTCAACGTGTGAGAACAAATGAACGTAACACAGTGGAGGATGAGCAATATGCCAATACATATCTACAGTATAGGGAAGACAAGCTGAATAAAGAACCCAAAGCGAGTCCTGTCAGAACCAAAAATAGTAAAAATGGGACCAATAATGGAGGTAATCCTATTCAGTTTTTTATCCATCATTTGTAAAGTGACTTTTAAAAATAAATTTTTAGTAATTAAAAACAGAGTTGAAGTGCAGTAACCCTGTGTGGTGTCACATTCAATTTCTGCCCAGGGGGAACATTTATCAAAAGTTGTTCCTTGATCACAGGATACACTCATTGTTTAGACTTATAATAATAGATATTTTCTGAGTACCAGTATTAGGTGACAACCTTTTAGCAGAATTGGTAATAAACTTGCCTGTAGAGTTTTGTTCCGCATTTGATTCCCAGCTGTCAGAGTAGTCATTTGTGAGCATAATAAATGTTTTCAGGCCTAGGTAATTTGAGATGTCTCTGCTTCACAGGGAAATCTTTGTGTGTGGTTGTGAGTTTGTGGATTTATTTATTATTTACCATTATATTTTTTCTATAATTAAAATCATAGGATTACTAATTGATTATTGTTTGTTAATATAAGCTAACACAGAAATGACACAGCGCGAACGTCTCAGCGATCAGTTAGACAGAGGCACGTTGGAGTGTTTGGTGTGCTGTGAACGTGTTAAGCAGACAGACCCAGTGTGGTGGTGCTCTAACTGCTATCATGTTTTGCATCTCAAGTGCATTAGGAAATGGGCATTGAGTAGTGTGATTGGTAAGTGCTGTCTTTAGTTTCTTCTCTTAAAGTTGCCATTGGACAAATTAAGAAATTTAATATTTACATCTGAAGGTGTCATTTAACTGGGTGATATATTGAAATACAAATTAATAGTGATATTTAGGATAAAATAAGTTGGTCTGACAGATGTAACTTCACAAGTCTTAAGCATGAATTACTTAAATTTTTTAAATTTCAATACTTTTTTATTTTTGAGCCAATAGCTGACAAAAGAGGAAATAGGCCATCCGTTGGCAAGTGGTCATCGTCGCCATCGAAGTTTATAACCAAACATAATACCAACATATTGCAACAAATGGCTGAGATGGTAGAAGAGACCCATTTTTGATACTAATACTGAACCACATTATAACATATTTCACATTTTTTTTCATAAAATAAGTTAATGCTTGACAACAATCCCACCTGATGGTAAGTGATGAAGTGGTGTTGAGTCTAATATGTTGAACGCACTAACTTATAAAACTTACAATTGATTCTAAATGGAGGGTATTAGTTAGCGAAGAAGGTAACATGTAAAATTATTTATTAATAACCGGAATAAAGTGCCACCTAAGGGCTGCTAGTTTAAACAATATGACATTACGTCTATATGTACGACTATCTCCGACGATTCTTCTCCTGCATCATTTGGAAGTTGAAGAAGCATGAACAATAAAATAATGTTGCATTGTTTGGTTGTTTTTCTCATTAGAAACTTTATGCTTCGGCATATAATACGAATATGGTAGGAAATTTTCAGCTTTACTTTTTATGAGGATCAGCGTCAAGATGTACATTTCTAGTTATTCGAATCCCTGAGTTTGTAATTAGAGGCGCATAATTCCAATACTCGAGTCTGGAGGTGCTGGATGGATGGAATATTCTCCATTGTCCATATGGGTATTCCATATATTATTTTAACACAGGGGTTTTGGTAATAGTGTTAATAATTTATTGAAACCAAAAATTAAAGAATTTTATTTACATAAAAAATCGATCTTTAAGTCAAACCTTTTGTAGTGTGACCTGTCGGTATAATTTCCAGAGGGCAAGTGGCGTTGTCCGGCGTGCCAGAATGCCTCCAACGAGATCCCGACCGAAAACTATTGCATGTGCGGCGCGGTTCGCAACCCGGAATACCAGCGAGGTGCAAGTGGGGCACACACGTGCGGGCGGGCCTGTCAACGACCTCGCACGTGCCCACACCCCTGTACCCTGCTCTGCCATCCGGGTCCGTGCCCACCTTGCCAGGCTACTGTTAACAAGTGAGTTTATGCAGCTTATTTATGTGTTGGGGCCGGTCTACATTTTTCTGTAAATGAAGCTACAGAGTGCATTTAAGAAAAGAAAAGAAAGAAAAGAAAATATTTGCTAGATAAATGTAACAGCAGCTAGACAAGATACAGAATACTGTATCCTGTCTTGCTTACCAACCAACCAACCAACCCACTTACTTAAAAACTAAAATGCATACATAGTCAATAACAATGGCATGAAACAGAAAAATTCTGCATTGCAGCAGTAACACAATACAATAAAATGGTCTGTACTCAGTATTATTGCAGGGAACTGCAACACTGATTTTCAGTACAGCCGATGTTCAGTATACTCAGTGGTGTAATAAACCGTGGTGTATTCATGTTCATTCCGTTTTATATAATGGCAAAGGCGAATGCTTCATGGCTGATAAAAAAGGTAGCTTGCCTAATAAAGTTATTAGAAACAATTATGGTGCAATATGTTGTCTGCACTTGAATATTGCTACAAAGAATTTTTATGCTCTTGTCTGAAAGATTCTTACTGTGGAGTAGCTTTTTTAAAAATTGAAGCCACATTGCCAACACATATTCATAAATTCTGTTCCAAAATCTAAGGGTAACATAGTGTATTCTAATTTGTGATTAAATGAGGTTTGTTTGTGTACAGACACTGCGGTTGCGGAACGGAGACGCGGTCGATCTTATGTAGCAGCAAGCTGCCTCAGGTGTGTGGAAGGGTTTGCCAGAAGAAACTTGACTGCGGTGCGCACACTTGCCAAAGGGAGTGTCACGAGGGACCTTGTGATGAGTGCAAGGAGACTAATACACAGGGTAATTGATTTTAAACTCGATTGATGCTGTAGTGTTATATACTGTGGCTTTTGAGATACAGAAATCCACGGAGGGATACATATTATGTCCAGTTAAACAATTGGGACGAATGTAAATGACCCACAGGTAACTAAATATATTGCCTTTACCTATAAAGTGTGGGGGTTAGTGTAAGAGTAATTAAGTTGGTAACCTTTAGTAATACAGCTTTTTTAGTATAAATTGTTAATTAATGTTTATATGCATATGTGACGTGAATGTACGTACTTATAGCTTCAGTATTATATCTATAATAATAAAAAATTCTTAGTCTGCTCGTAGAACCAGCTCCCGATGCGATTCGTTGACGTCATTATATACGGTAGATACGTCTCTCTAGAGATGCGCTGTAGCACCGACAGTTCTTGTGGCGTCTTTAGTGAGATTTCGTATCGTTGACAGTGTGCTTCTGCGCGGTACCCAAGTCGCGTGTGGTGCCGTGCGAACGTGGCGTGAAAGCGCATTGGACGTGCGGCTCGGATTGCGGGCGCGTGCTGAAGTGCGGTGCGCACGTCTGCCGCCGCCAGTGTCACGCGCCGCCGTGCGCCGCGTGCCCGTTGCGACCCGAGAACGTTCCCACCTGCCCCTGCGGCAAGACCAAGTTAGTGCACCGACGTATTCACATTGAGATCCTGACGTCTTCGCATAAGGATTCTTGAGCCTCCCTATACCGATCTGTCCTCATTCATATATGGGACAGGGTTTCACGCGGAAGGAATTCCAAATGACCCCCCCTCCACCAGCGACAGTGGGTATCTTTCGATTGAGAATTCTGACCATAGATAAGTAGGTTCAAATTAACAAAATAGTATTAAAGTCCATAAGTGCTTACACAATCACAATCCCAGCTACGCAATGGGATTCTCCGTGGTGGCATGGACATTATCAGGAAATTATAAATAGTCAGAAAACTATTTTTATGGCATCAACGAATAAAATGCATCACATGAACTTCAGTTCCGACCGAGAATCGAACTAGGGATACTTAACTCGGTAGACACGGTTGTCACTAACTTTCAATTTCATGATCTTTTTTTACTATCATATCGAAAATGTGATTTAACATTAAAGTGAAGAAACTCCTCGGCACATATTTTAATTTGAACTAACATTTAACAATAATGAGTTTTGTTGTGCCGTCGATGCTTTGTGTGTGTATATTAATAGATATCGGTTGTTTGGAACAGGATCCAGAAGGGGCAGCGCAAATCGTGCACGGATCCTATACCGCTGTGCGACAACATATGCGCTAAGCCGCTGCGTTGCGGGCCCGACGATGAGAGGCACTTCTGCAAGGAGAAGTGCCATGAAGGTCTGTACATTAAATAAATGATTTTAATTAGCAGAGTTAGAGTTGCTCTGACAGATTCACAAAATATATAATTTAAATTAACCATAACTGCCATATCATAATTAACGATACAATAACTATCGTCTAGTTCTAACAGGTTTATGTCAAAATACACACACACGTCTCTACGCAAAACGGTTTGTCGTTGATTAAATTAGAAACGCTTTAATACACCCGCTCCACATAGAAATTGCTTATATAGCGCGTGACATGGCAATACAACATAACGACCGCCCAAAACACTAGCAAAAAAATTTTATCTGTGACATAATTATTTGAAATTTAATCCTTCGCTTGGCGTGTGCGGTCACGTCCAAATTGGTCAAAAATTTGTCAGTACACAATAATTGATGTGTGTATTTTCGACGACTCTGTAGCGCAGTTGGTGCTGATCCTTCGTTTCGATCGGAGTGTCCCGGGTAAGGATGTTATGGTTATGAAATTTCGGGTCTGGATATGGATATAGATGTATGAATAATGTTTCACCGGTTTCTGTTACGGTTACCGATATGAAATTTATTTTATAGTTATTATTAAAAAATTGTTTTGAACTATCCGATTATTTTGGATAATTTCAGTTACGGATGTTAGAATAGTGTTTTTACGAGGTAACAGTTTGATTTTGTTTCTAGATATTATTTGATATTATAATTGCAGAAAAAGGAATTAAAAATGTATAATAAAAATCATCTATACATGAGAGCGAGCCGGCTAGTGTACCGGCTCGGCCGGCGAAAACCTGTCATGACGTGTATCATTTAGACTTCGCCCCTATCCGAAATTATTCGTAACTTTTACGGTTACGTATCCGGATATATTTTTATTGGATATCCGATAATTTCGGTTACGGTTACGGAGCTCGGAGTTAGTAGGGGATCGTGTGTGTTTGTGACGTCATATTTCTGTAAGTCCTAACCACCCGTAATACAGGGAATCCTAGCGCGGGGGTGTGAGAGTGTGAACGGTTTTTTTTTTGTATCAGGTGACTGTCCGGTGTGTCCCGATTCTACCCACCTGCAGTGTCGCTGCGGCCACTCAACACGCGAGGTACCGTGTCGCGACCTGCCCGAGGCGCGGAACAGCGTCACTTGCCAGCGGAAATGCAATAAGGTAAGGTTACCTAACGTCAGTCCACTGCCGGATACGGCGCGCGACTCAGTCTGATTTTCGATTTTTCTCAACTAGGTTAGCTCTTTTAGCGTTGATCGTCGCGCCATCTGGCAGGTAAACGTCTAACCCTGTCTTACCTAGACGGGATCTAAACTTGAAATGTATTCACGTCGACTCGTGACGTCAATGTTTGATAACATTCACATCTGATGGTAAGTGGTAAGGAAGTCTAAGATGATGACCGAATTAACTTATAAAAGCCTATTCACGAAAATCAAGTCCCGTCAGGAGCGTGCACCACCGACGGGAAGTTGGTTTTCACCGAAGGACGTATAAATCCCCTTACACGATCAAATAATCACGCAATAACATCCAACAGAAGCTGAGTTGCGGCCGACACCGCTGCCGCGAGGTGTGCTGCGCGGGCGGCGAGCACATTTGCACCGTGGTGTGCGGCCGCAGCCTGTTCTGTCAGCAGCACCGCTGCGAAGCGTACTGCCACCCCGGACACTGTGCGCCGTGTCCGCGGCTCGGTGAGTGCATCGGCCGAATGTGAATGGCAACGAGCAAGTTAGTTCGGATTTATGCACACTATGAAACCTCGCTAGTTGTGTAGGGGTCGTTCATAGGGATGTTTGGTCCAAATACGCATAGCCGGTCGGTTTAAATAGCAAGTTGGTTTGGATTTTCACTCAGTCACAATTAGTTCACAGTCTATCAACATTTTTAGTTTTCTACCGTATTCTACTGTTTTCTTCCTGTTTTCTACTGTAACGGAAGTCAAAAAATCCCTACATTAGCGACAAAAAATATTGTATCGTAATGTAATTTGTATTCTCATGGAAAATAGTTTAGCCTTCCTTATTATGTTTTTGTAAATTGCACGTAATCGATTAAGACAAAATTAAAAAAAGTGCACAATCACATTTTGGACTTGGGAGAAGATTAGTGGTAAAATAAACCAGAAATCACGTTGCTTTAAACCTCTTTTTTATCACTGGACTAGTAACCGCCCTCGCTTCGGTTTTGGAAATTCCGCGGGAACAGATGCGTTTCCCGGGATTAATAGTATCTAGATTTTGACCCATAACGTAAGTTGCAAATATGCCAAGGATCACCTGAATCTGTTCAGATATTAGCTATATCAGGTACGTATATATATCAGGTATATACCTATTATAAATGTACGGCACTTTGTTTTGCACAGCACGAGGTACTCACAACATCAATACTTTTACACCGATGTGACGCTGCCCTCCCATCAAACTGATGGTTCGTTCGTAGTTTTCGATAATACCGGAACAATAAAATTATGGTGTCAACAATCAGCACGCCACACGTTGCTGCTAATATGTACGTGGTAGAGCTGGTATGCCGCTGGGGTTGCTCGGGTGACGACGATTTGTTGGCTCCGCGTTATTCGATCATCAACTCTCGTTCTTAAGATTTTTATCAGTCATATTTAATTATTTTAGAAGGGCGTTTTATACAACGCAGGCGCGCAAATACTTCGAACGGTGTTTCGTCAAATACTTCCATTATTCAATTAATTTTTTTCCACGTTCACAAGTTGCTCACTATGTGGCGCACCTGGCCCGTGGCGCTATATAGGGCGGCTCATGATTGTAATAAGACAATCGATGACTCTTTATTATTCTTAAATAAATCGGAATACATCACAATAAATACAAGGCCAATACACACATTACAGGTTTCAGTGCTATAGTTGGTCACACAAGATAGAAAAATATCATAAAAAATAAATATATTTAGGCCACTGCATCGGTTACATAGTCTACCGATATTAAAATTTCCAAAAAAATGTTGAATTACAGATTTGTTATAGTTTTATTATTAACATCGATTATTGACAGGTGAGCATGTATGTACACATAAAAAACTAAATACCATTTTAAGAAAAATAAAATGTTTGTAATTAAGGTTTCGAGGAGCTCCGGTGCGAGTGCGGCTCG